>PVIY010041443.1:0-21628 GCA_004026745.1 Myrmecophaga tridactyla
CATGGAGGCATGGAGCTTCAGAGCTCATTGGAGTGCATGGACAGGAGCCCAAGACTAGGAAGTAAGCCAGGCCACCTTCCTTGGGTGCACTACCCTCACCAGTACAGCCCCATGACCAGCGACTCAACCCACAGCCCACACACCATCTGCTTCCATTTCCCACACTCCAGGTGTCCTCACTCCACCAGCCCCCAGTGCTCATACCTGCCCCCCACACCCACCCCAAGTGCAGCTCAACCCACCTCTCCTGTACCTCTCCCGAGCACTATCACCTCCTCCCTGTTCCCTGCAGGCTGTTGCCAGTACATAAATGCAGCAAGCACTAACCTCCATAACCAGGCTGCACCTGCCCCCCATGGCCCATAATGTCACACAGACTCACTCCATCCCATCTGAGCTCTGTGCATCTGTTTACAGCACTCCCAGGCCCCAGCATGCACATGGGCCCCCAGTGACATCATTCAGCACTGGGAACTGCACTTCAGAGCAGGCTTAGAATTGCACATGTGTACAGCCCTCAGCCACTCTTCCCAGCTCTGAGAAAGTGATGACCTATGCAGCTGGGTCACATCTGCCTCCAATCCATGAAGGCATAATGCCAAACTGATGCCACAGCTCTTCACATGCACACAAAGTGCCCCATGCCTTAGACCAGTACACACTAGGGTTATGCCCCTCAGATTGGTGCACATGCACAGCTACATCTTTCCTGGCTGATGGGCATCCATGTTCAGTGTTACATCCCCAACCTGTGCCTATACATGCCCTGAAACAAATCACTGCTCTGAGTGCCCACCCCCCTGCCTGCTTTCTGCTGTACAACCATCCCACAAGGACAAGACCTTAGACTATTGAAAGAAAACAACTCCCAAAGTAAATCAATCAAGATATTTACATGCCACAAAGACAGCTGAAGATCACTAAGCACATCACAATGCAGACAAAAAAAGCCCTGCCTAATGACCAAATTAAAACAACAGAGGAGACCCAGACATTGGAACAACTAATCAAAGATGTTCACACAACTCTACTTAATAAAATAAGTGGGATAGGAAATGACATAAAGGAGATCAGGAAGACAGCAGAAGAGCACAAAGAGGAATTTGAAAGAATAAATAGAAAAATATTGGAAATTGCAGAGATTCAAGACTCTGTTGATCAAATAAAAAACATGCTAGAGGCACAACAACACCAGATTTGAAGGCACAGAAGAAAGAATAAGTGATATAGAGACCAGGATAATTTACTTCAAAGACTCAAAACATCAAATGGCAAAAAAGTTGGAAACAATTGAATGGTAATTCAGGGAAATGATAGACAAAACAAAGCACGCAAAAATAAGAATTATTGGTGTTCCAGAAGGAGTAGAGAGGAGTAAAGGGCTAGAAAGAGTAGTTGAGGATTATAATGGGGAAAAACTTCCCAACCCTCATATAAGGCATAAATATAAAAGTCAAAGAAGCCCAAAGAACTCCAAACAGAATAAATCCAAATAGGTCTTCCCCAGGACACATACTAATTAGTCTGTCAAATGTTGAAGAGAAGCAGATGATCCTGAAAGCGGCAAGAGAAAAGCAATCTACTACATACAAGGGAAATCAAATAAGACTGAGTTCCGACTAGTCAACCAGCACCCTGGAGATGAGAAGGCAGTAGTATGATATATTCAAGATCCTGAAAGAGAAAGACTTCCAGCCAAGAATCCTGTACACAGCCAAACTGTCCTTCAAAATTGAGGGAGGGATAAAAATTTTCACAGACAAAGAAGTCCTGAAAGAATTTGTCAACAAAAGACTGGCCTTGCAAGAAATACAAAAAGGAGTTCTGGCAACTGAAAAAAAAAAAGACAGGAGAGGGAGGTCTGGAGGAAGTCACAGAATTGAAAAGAACCACTAAGGGCAATTTAAATAATACAAAGAGAAGGAGGGAAAAGGACATATAGATCTGACAAATAAAATAAAAACATAGGATGGTGGAATCAAGAAACACCTTTTCAGTAATAACTTTGAATGTTAGTGGACTAAACTTACCACTTAAAAGATACAGATCGGCAGAATGGGTATGAAACATAATCCAGCTGTATGCTACTTACAAGAGGCTCATCTTAGACACAAGTATACAAATAGGTTGAAAATGAAAGGATGGAAAAAGATTTTCCATGCAAAGTGTAACCAAAAGAAAGCAGGAGTAGCTTTATTAATATCAGACAAAATGGACTTTAAGTGTAAAGACATCATAAGAGACAAAGAAGGACATTATATACTAATTAAAGGGTCAATTCACCAAGAAGATATAACAATCATAAATATTTATGCTCCCAATCAAGGAGCTCCAAAGTACAAGAGACAGACATTGTCAAAACTGAAGGGAGCAATAAATATTTCAACAGTTATAGTAAGGGACGTCAATGCACCACTCTCCTCTATAGATAGAACAAGAACAACCAGACAGAAGATCAATAAGGAAATAGAGAAGTTAAATAACTTGATAAATAACTTGATAAATGAATTAGACCTAACAGACATATATAGGTGATTGCACCCCAAAGCACAAGGATATACATTTTTCTCTAGTGCTCATGGAACATTCTCCAGGATAGATCATATGCTGGGTCACAAAACAGGTCTTTATAAATTTAAAAATATTGAAATTATTCAAAGCACTTTCTCAGATCACAATGGGGTGAAGCTGGATCTCAATAACCACCAAAGAACAAGAACATTCACATATATATAGAGATTAAATAATACACTCAAACAAATTTCAAAGAAGAAATTTCTAGAGAAATCAGTAGCTATCTGGAGATGAATGAAAATGAGAATACAACTTATCAGAACTTATGGGATATGGCAAAGGCTGTGCTGAGAGGGAAATTTATTGCCCCAAATACCTATATTAAAAAAACAAGAAAGAACAAAAATCAAGGACTTAACAGCAAACCTGGAGGAACTTAAGAACAGCAAACCAACCCTAAAGCAAATAGGAGAAGAGAAATAACAAAGATTAAAGCAGAGATGAATGGGAGAACAAAAGCTCAATAGAAAGAATCAATAAAACCAAAAGTTGGTTGTTTGAGAAAATCAATAAAATTGATGGGTCACTAACAAGACTGATGAGAGAGAGAGAGAGAGAGAGAGAGAAACTGTAATCAGATCATCTCCCTGGAGACATGATTTAATCAAAAGTGGTTATTAAATTGGATTACTGGAGGCATGTCTCCACCCATTTGGGTGGGTCTTGATTAGTTTCTGGAGTCCTATAAAAGATGAAACATTTTGGAGAATGAAGGAGATTCAGAGAGAGCATAGCAGAACAACATAGCCATGAGAAGCAGAGTCCACCATCTAGTGACCTTTGGAGATGAAGGAGGAATATGCCTCCTAAGGAACTTCATGAAACAGGAAGCCAGGTAAAGAAGCTAGCAGATGATGCCATGCTCGCCATGTGCCCTTCCAGATGAGAAAGTAACCCTGACTGTGTTCACCATGTGCCTTTCCAGATGAGAGAGAAACTCTGAACTTCATCAGCCTTCTTGAACCAAGGTGTCTTTCCTGCATACCTGAGATTGGACACTTCTGTACACTTGTTTTAATTGGGACATTTTCTTGGCCTTAGGACTGTAAATTAGCAACTTATTAAATTCCCCCCTTTAAAAGCCATTCCGTTTCTGGTATATTGCATTCCTGCAGCTAGCAAACTAGAACAGATTTTGGTACTGGGAGTGGAGTGCTGCTGCAGTTTGCAAATACCAAACATGTTGGAATGGCTTTTTAAATGGGTAAGGGGAAGAATCTGGAGGAGTTGTGAGAAAGTTGATAGAGAAGGCCTAAAATGCTTTGAAGGGACTGTTGGTAGAAATGTGGACTCCAAAGCTACCTGTGATGAAGCTCTAGACAGAAATGAGGCATGTATTATTTCAGACTGGAAGGAGGTGATCCTTGTTTTAAAATGGCAAATAATTTGGCAAAATTGATTTGTGGCTTTGGCTGGAAGGCAGATTTTAAAATACATGAACCTGGATATTTAGCAGAAGAGATATCCAAATTAAATGTTGAAAGTGCAGCCTGGTTTCTCCTCACAGCTTACAGTAAAATGTGACAGGAGAGAGATAAGCTGAAAACTGAACTCTTGGGTACAAAGAAACCAGAAATTAATGTCCTGGAAAATTCTGGATTTCCAGGAAGGGAGGCCCCAGAAAATAGTCCTCCATGTGAGGATTTGGCCAGATGTGGAACCAGTCAGCCATTTCAGAGAAAGCCAGGATTGGACATGGAGTTATCCAGGAAGGATTTGTGGAAACTCCTTATGTCTGATGGGCACTATCTAAGGCTACTACATAGAAAGCCAATGAGAGTGCTGTGGGACGCTGTCACCAGTCTGGACTGGGGGGTTCAGAGAAGGGACACATTGTAGGAAAAATAACTTCAGAGGTATAACCATAGAGGCTGAGGTCTGAAGACAAGAAGCCTTGGGCCAGGAGAGTGGACCCAGCCAAGCCCAAAGAGGGTGAGTTTGCCCCGAAGGCAAAGATGGGCCTTCCATCTCATTGCAGTTGGAAGAGTCATGCCGCCTCAGGCCTTGGAGAGGGTGAAGCAAACTCCTAGAGGTTTAGGGAGAGCCTGGCTGCCACCACATGGTGGGGTTGAGTGTGTGCCCTGGAGATGACGGAGAGCCCAGGTGCAGCCCCAATGATTGGAGAGGGTGGAGCAGAGAAAAAGGTGGCCTCCCCAATGGCCCCCAAGGTTGCATTCAGAGAGAAGCAGTCCTGTATGTAGGCCTTTAGAAAGGGTGGGATTGCTGCTTTCAGAAGCCCCAAGGATAAATGACTCTCAGACTTCGAAATCTAATGGGCTTTGCCCTGCTGGTTTTTGAAACTGTATGGGTCCAGTGACCCCCGTGTTCTTTCCTCCCTATGGAAATGCATATATGCATCCCAAGACTGTGCTTCCTTTGTATGTTGGCAGCAAATAACTTGATATGAGTTTTCAAAGGTCCAGAGACAGAGGAGAAGTTTGCTTTAGGACAAACCATGCTTGTAATTAATTTTGGAATTTCGTACTGGTTTTAACCTTGTAATGTATTTGTAATATTACTGAAATGGTTTAAGGTTCTCTGATATTGTTACAGAATGAATATATTTTGTATATGGGAAAACATATCTTTTTTTCACGTCCAGAGGGTGTAATGTGCTGGTTTGAAATGATGTATAGATCCTAGAAAAGCCATGTTTTAATCCTAATCCCATTTTGTAGAGGTACCCATTTTCTTCTAATTGCTAGTCATTATTGAATGTTTGAGACTGTAATTAGATTATCTCCCTGGAGATGTGATTTAATCAAGAGTGGTTGCTAAGCTGGATTACTGGAGGCATGTCTCCACCCATTTGGGTGGGTCTTGATTAGTTTCTGGAGTCCTATGAAAGATGAAACATTTTGGAGAATGAAGGAGATTCAGAGACAGCAGAGCAGAACAACATAGCCATGAGAAGCAGAGTCCAACAGCCAGCTACCTTTGGAGATGAAGAAGGAACATGCCACCTGGGGAGCTTCATGAAACAGGAAGCCAGGAGAAGAAGCTAGCAGATGATACCATGCTTGTCATGTGCCCTTCCAGATGAAAGACAAACCCTGGCCATGTTCATCACATGCCTTTCCACTTGAGAAAGAAACCCTGAACTTCATCGGCCTTCTTGAACTAAAGTATCTTTCCTTGGATGCTTTAGGTTGGACATTTCTGTAGACTTGTTGTAATTCGGACATTTTTGTCAGCCTTAGAACTGTAAATTAGCAACTTATTAAATTCCCTTTTTAAAAAGCCATTCAATTTCTGGTATATTGCATTCCTGCAGCTCACAAACTAGAACAGAAATGATGCAAATAAACAAAATCAGAAATAAGAAGGGGTGCATTACCAAAGAAATCATAAGAGACACTATGAACAACTATGCAATAACAAACAAGACAACTTAGATGAAATGGATAAATTCCTGGAGACACACAAACAAGGTAAACTGACTGAGGAAGAAATAGAGGATCTCAACAAACCCAATCACAAGTAAAGAGATTCAATCAGTCATCAAAAATCTTTCTACAAAGAAAAGCCCAGAGCCAGATGGCTTCACAGGGGAATTTTATCAAACATTCCATAAAGAACTAACACCAATCCTCTTCAAACTTTTCCAAAAAATTGAGGAAAAAGGAACTCTGCCTAAGTCGTTTTATATAGCTAGTATCATTTTAGTACCAAAACTGGGTAAAGATGTTATAAGAAAGGAAAACTACAGGCCTATCTCCCTACTGAACATAGATGCAAAAATTCTCAATAAAATATTAGCAAATCGAATCCAACAGCACATTAAAAGAATTATACACCATGACTAAGTTTATACCAGATTTATACAAGGAATGCAAGGATGGGTCAACAAAAGAAAATCAATTAATGTCATACAGCATATTAACAAATCAAAAGGGGAAACAATCACGTGATCATCTTAATTGATGCTGACAAAGCATCCAACAAAATTCAGCATTCTTTACTGATAAAAACACTCCAGAAGACAGGAATCAAAGTTAACTACTTCATTAGGATAAAGGGAATATATGAAAAACTAATAACTGCATTGTACTCAATAGGGAGAGACTGAAAGCCCTCCCCCTAAGATCAGGTACAAGACGAGAATGCCCACTGTCACCACTATTATTCAACATTGTGCTAGAAGTTCTAGCTAGAGCAATCAGGCAGGACAAAGAAATAAAAGGCATCCAAATTGGAAATGAAGAAGTAAAACTCTCATTATTTGCAGATGATATGATACTATATACTTGGAAGATCCTGAGACATCTACAGCAAGTTTACTTGGGCTAATAAACAAATTCAGCAAGTTGGTGGGATATAAAATTAATGTGCAAAAATCAGTAACATTTCTATGCACAAGCAATGATCTAGCTGAGGAGTCAGTTAAGGAAAAAATTCCATTCAAAATAGCAACTAAAAGAATCAAATACTTAGGAATGAACTTAACTAGGGATGTAAGGGACTTGTACATAGAAAACAACATAATACTCCTAAAAGAAATCAAAGGAGATCTAAATAGGTGGAAAGACATTCTCTGCTCATGGATAGGAAGGTTAAATACAGTTAAGATGTCAACCAATCAAAATGAGGATTTGGAAAACTAACTACCAAATTCATCTGGAAGGGAAAGAGACCCCGAATAGCTAAAAGCATCCTAAAAAAAGAAGAACGAAGTAGGAGGATTAACACTCCCTGACTTTAAAACCTATTATAAAGCCACAGTGGCCAAAACAGCACGGTACTGGCACAAAGACAGAAGCAGTTACCAATGGAATCGATCTGAGAGTACAGAAATAGATCACCCAATCTATGGTCAACTGATTTTTGACATGGCCCCCAAATCCTCCAAACTGGGACAAAATAATCTTTTCAATAATTGGGCATGGAAGAATTGGATATCAACAGCCAAGAGAATGAAAGAGGACCCCTATTTTACATCCTATACAAAAATTAACTCAAAGTGGATCAAACAGGTTGGGTAACAGTGGTTCAGTGGCAGAGTTCTCACTTG
This sequence comes from Myrmecophaga tridactyla, assembly GCA_004026745.1. NCBI lineage: Eukaryota > Metazoa > Chordata > Mammalia > Pilosa > Myrmecophagidae > Myrmecophaga > Myrmecophaga tridactyla. The sequence continues at coordinate 7,586 of PVIY010041443.1, forward strand.
CCATGCTGGAGACCCAGGTTTGTTTCCCAGTGCCTGCCTATGTGAAAAAAAGGGGATCAAACACCTAAATATAAGAACTAGCACCATAAAACTTCTAGAAGAAAATATAGGGAAACATCTTCAAGACTTGGTAGTAGGAAGTAGCTTTCTGAAATTTACACACAAAAGCAGAAGCAAAAAAAGAAAAAATAGATAAGTGGGAACTCCTCAAAATCAAATGCTTCTGTACCTTAAAAGACTTTGTCAAAAAGGTAAAGAGGCAGCCAACTCAATGGGAGAAAATATTTGGAAGTCATATATCAGCCAAAGGTTTGATTTCTTATATATACAAAGAAATCATACAACTCAATAACAAAAGGACAAACAACCCAATTATAAAATGGACTAAATATATTAATAGACATTTTTCTGAAGAGCAAATACAGATGACTCAAAAGCACATGAGGAGATGCTCATTTTCATTGGCTCTAAGGGAAATGTGGATCAAGACTGCAATGAAATACCACCTTACACCTATAAGAATGGCTGCTATTAAACAAACAGGAAACTACAAATGTTGGAAAGGATGTGGAGAAACTGGGACACTTATGCCCAGCTGGTGGGGATATATAATGGTGCAGCCACTATGGAAGACTGTTTGCTGGTTCCTAAGGAAACTAAATATCAGGTTGCCCTATGACCCAGCAATAGCACTACTTGATATATACCCACAAGAGCTGAAAACAATGACACAAACAGATATTTGCACGTTGAAGTTCATAGCAGCATTACTCACAATCACAAAAAGATGGAAACAAAACCAATTGCCCATCAACAGAGGAGGTATATACATATGATGGAATATTATGCAGCAGTAAGAAAATGATGTCCTAAAGCACAGAACAAGATGGATGCTGAGGGAAATCAGCCAGACACAAAAGGATAGATACTGTATAATTCCACTTTTATGATCAGCATAAAGGTATAATCAGAGGCTTATAATACAGAATATAGGGAACTTAGAGACAAAAAGAAGCTAGATATAGGGGAACCATTAGCTAATGAGGTTGAACTCCAATGTAAGGGGATAGATAGGAGCGAAGGTGGTTCTCATGCATTTAGAAGTAATATTACCATATTGAAGATGAACAAGATTGAAAGAGGTTGTATAGACCTATGTGTCCCACTGATTCACACTAGAAATATGAATTAGTTCTCATAAGAATCACTTCAAAGATATGATTCTTGTATAAAGAGTGTTTAAGTCCAGGGTACAGGGAGAAACTGCTATTGCATGTATAAGCTATGTTCAAAAGGAAACCATCAGCACTACCACAGCAACGGCAGAGGTAAATAATGGGGAGAGGGACAAGAGTTAAGAGGAGGTTTAGATACCCTATTTGGTGAAGGTGTGTTTAATGGTTTTCTTTCTCTGGGGAACAGTGAAATTATCCAAAGTTGAGGATGTTGTTGGACTGTGGACTTTGAGCCTTCTACATGATGCATGATGAATGGAGGTGGCTGAGGGATGCACTGACAGAGAAGTAGATTGGTGAATGATGATGTATACAAATGAACAAAGGTTGTGCTGCTATAAAGAGGAACAAAATCATGAGCATGTAATGATGTGAATGAACATGTGGAACATCTGGTGAGAGAAAATAAGTCAGAAACAAAAGAACAACAATGGTATGGATTTAGAAAATGCTTCTAAGAGAACAGGGGCCTAGATTGTAAGCTTTTAGAGCAGACACATTAAGTTTAGAGTGGTGGTTATTATTTCTGGATTTTGAGAGGCTGTTTTATATATGTAAGCTGATATTTAGAGATAGAATGAAGCCAAACAGGTTGGGTTAAAGTAATTCAGAACATAGGAATAAGGAAGAGAGTGTCTATATTTCAGAACCACACATACTCTTTGAGACCAATGGAAGAAAGTTTTATTTGAGCTGGAACTGAAATTTTCTGTAGTGCATAATCTAATTCAACCTATATGTATAGCTCATTTGAACAATTGAAACACAGGGAGCACAGAATAAGGATGAGGTCCTTTAATTCTATATAGATTATTGTAATGTCTGGAAACATCATAGAGTATATTAAGCAGATAATCAAAAAGTATTGGCAAAGTCCTCTAAGGGAGGGGAGAAAGAATATGGAACTATTAAACCTTACCATCAAGGAATCCCCTGATACTGTGTTAAATTTAAGGGACACCCAAATCAATAGGCCATGTGTTTGATCAGGAGGCTTACTCTTGTGAAGCTTATATAGGTAGCAGAGAAGCTTAGACTACCTGTAGGCATGCCTAAGAGTTACTTCTGGAGGACCTCTGTTGTTGCTCAGATGTGCCCTCAGTCTCTCTAAGTCCAACTCTGAAAGTGAAATCATTGTCCCTTCCCCTACATGGAACATGACATGCAGGGGTGAACGTCTCCCTGGCAACATGGGAGACGACTCCCAGGGATGAATCCACCTTGGGATCAACAATTCCATCCTGGCCAGAAGGGGTAAAAGAAGTGTAATTAATAAAGTATCAGTGGTAGAGAGAGTTCAAATAGAGTTGAGAGCCTACTCTGAAGGTTGCTTTTATGCAAGCTTCAGGTTAGGTAGACCATGCTACCTATCATAACCTGCCAACCCCCAAACCTACAACCTCCAGGTGGGTCCTTGGTCCAGATAAGTCCTGACACCTAGCCCAGCCTCTTCAGAACATCAGATAGTTCCATCTCCTATCCCATATTAGTAACAGACCCTTCCAATATCAAAAATTTATAATTGCCATAGCCCAAACAACCCTAAAGAGAGGCATGAAAAAATCAAATGTGATGATGGAGTCATGCAGTGAGGATAAGATTTAACAAATGAAATATGAATGCTGAATCATTAAATTGATATACTTTTTAGTCTCCAGTTTTTTAGAAAAGCCAGAAGTAAAAACCTAAAATTGTGATATTGTAACCCATATGAAAATCTGAAATATGTTCTACAACTAATTATGGTGTTGTGCTTTGAAATTATAGCTTTTTTGTATATATGTTATTTTTCACAAAAAAGAATGAAAAAGTCAATTATTATGATAAAAAAGTTTAAGCCATCTAGCCTCCTATATTTTGGAGCAGCTAGAAGGAAAATATGAGAGGATCATATGGTACCCCATGACAAACTCTGGGATCTGTCCTGTAACCACTATGTTGAAGAGTGCTTTGAAAATTATTGCTTTTTTATTTCTTTGTTCTGTATATATGTTGTACTATACAATTTAAAAAGTTAAAAAAAGATAATGTGAACAAAAAAGTCCCCAATAAAATGTTTGCAAATTGAATCCACCAACAGATTAAAAGAGTTGTACACGGGAGTGCTGGCAACAACATAGCAATGTAATCAGCTACTGAAAGTCTCTCCCCAAAGATTCAATATAAAAAAGGATAATTCTGAATTTTTCAGAACTCTGGAGGAAGATTAAGACTGTATAAAGACCCTAAAAATCCAAATTGAAGAAAGAGAAAAACATCAGGTAGAAAACTTCTGTCCCACACTGGTGGGTCCTCTTCTCTCCCAAATTGATGCTCTCACACAGTACAAAAGGGGCACAGAATTAGCAGCTAGGATCTCTCCCACTGGGTACACAGAATATAAATTCTCTCACAGCAGTGAAACAGGCCTCTACTGTTTGGAGACCCATGGGACAGGGGAGGACATTCCAAGGCCCAGGTCAGTGATGGATAGTTTGGTAAAATGTGTTTCCAGCCATGGGTCTGAATGCCCTTCTCCAATTCCTGAGGGAAACAACAGTGGATGGCTGATCTTAGCTGGGGTTCAGCTGATAACTGTGATGGCTTGGGAAGTCTTCTGCCACACAACCAAACATTGAGCCATATTTTGGCCAGCAAAGTGAGGACACAAGAGCTCTGTAAGTCCAGCCCCACACTGTCAGATGCAGCCTGAGTTCCAAAGGCAAATAGCTTCTGGGTATAATTAATTTACTGAGCAGTGACAGCTGCTTGGTAGACTAGAAAATACAAAAGAAGTGAAAGCCTCTGCAGTGACTCTTCAGAACATATCCCATTCCCATGGGAGCTAGTCTGGACACATGGCATGGGACCCCGCTCCTGTTTTGGCTGAGACATATGGTCAACACAACTGTTAAAGCAATGCCCTAAAAGAAATCCAGGTCTTGCAGTCCAGTGAAAAACAGAGCACCACTGGGAGAGTGCAGACTTGTTTTACCCACACCTGGTGTGGTGTCCCATAAATGCCCACTGTCACTGAGGTATGGTGCTGTGGATGTCTGAGTTTTGGGAGAAAGCTAGGTGAAAGAGCCAAACTGAAAACTGACTGGTGAAAGAGATGAACATATACAGAAAAAATCCAACCAACAAGAAAGCTCCAAGGAAAAGAGATAAAAATTTCCTCCAGAATAAACTAAGCAAGAAAATCAGACACCTCAACACTGGTGAAAAATCATGAATCAAATCAGGAATCACAAAGATATGACCCAATCAAAGTAACAACTTGACCTCTTAACGGAGACACAAGAGTTGAAACAACTAATGGAAGGTGTTAAATTAAATCTTCTAAATCAATTCAATAAGTTGAAGGAAAATGTGGGAAAAGAGATAAAGGATATAAAGAAGATGCAGGTTGTTCCTACAGAAGAACTCAAAAGCTTAAAAAACAAATGTCAGAACTTGTGGGAATGAAAGTCATGATAGACAAGATGAAAACCACAATGGAGACATACAATAGGATATTTGAACCAGCAGAAGAAAGGATTAGTGAATTAGAAGACAGAATATCTGACATCGTACACACAAAAGAACAGATAGAGAAAAGAATGGAAACATTTGAGCAGTTGAATTCATTCAAAGGAATTGAATGATAACATGAAAAGCATGAATATATGTGTTGTAGGTATCCCAAAAGGAGAATAGAAGGGACAGAAAGAATAATGGAGGAAGTAATCACTGAAAATTTCCCAACTCTTATGGAAGACATAAAATTACAGACCCAAGTAGTGCAGCATTCCCCAAACTGAACAGATTCAAATAGGCCTACATCAAGAAACTTACTAATCAGATGGTCAAATGTCAAAACAAAGAGAGAATTATGAAATCATCAAGATAAAAGTGATGTGTCACATAAAAGAAAAGCTCGATAAGACTAATGTGGATCTCTCAGCAGAAGCGCTGAAGGTGAGAAGGCAGTGGCATGATATATTTATGATCCTGAATGAGAAAAACTACCAACTAGGAATTCTATATCCAGGAAAACTGTCATTCAAAAGTGAGCGAGAGTTTAAAATATTTACAGATAAACAGACACTGAGAGAGCTTATGAACAAGAGCCCTGTTTTACAAGAAAAACTAAAGGAATTGCTACAGGCAGATTGGAAAGACAGAAGAGAGGTTTGGAGAACAGTGGAGAGCAGTAAGTGTAACCAATAGTGTAAAGAGAGAAAAAAATAGATGTGATAGATAAAATCCAAAGCAGACAATGATTGAAGAAAGTACTGCCTTTACAGTAATAACATTAAATGTTAATGGACTAAACTCCCCAGTCAAAACATAGACTGGCAGAAAGAATAAATAAACAGGATCCAACTCTACGCTCAGTTAAGACCAGTGGACAAAAACATGATGAAAATGAAGGTTTGGAAATATATATTTCATGGAAACCTATAAGAAAATTGTGGGGTAGCTATACAAATATCAGACAAACTAGACTTCAGCTGTAAAACAACTAAAAGAGACAAAGAAGGACACTATGTATTAAAAGAGACAATTCAGCAGGAAAACATTACAATAATAAATATTTATGCATGAGCCAGAGTGCCCCAAAATACTTGAGGAAAACACTGACAACACTGAAGGGAAAAGTAAAGAATTTTACAAAGATAGTTGGAGACTTCAGTATACAATTCTCACCAAGAATAGAAGATCTAAACAGAGGATCAATAAAGAAAAGAGGTTTTGAATAGTATAATAAATGAGCTAGACTTAACAGACATTTATAGAACATTAAGTCTCACAACAGAAATACATTTTTTTCAAGTGCTTATGGCTTATTCCCCAGGATAGGACAGATGTTGGATCACAAAGCAGGTCTCAATATATACAAAAGATTGAAATTATAAAAAGCACTCTCTGAGATGATAATGGAATGAAGCTGAAGTCAATAACAGGCAGAAGGCTGGAAAATTAACAAAGATATAGAAGCTAAAGAACACACTTTTAAACAACCAGTGGGTCAATGAAGAAATTACAAGGGATTTCAGTAAGTATCTTGAGGCAAATGAAAAAGAGAACATAGCATATAAAAAAACTGCAGAAAAGTCAGGGCTGAGAAGGAAATTTATTGCCCTAAACACCAATATTACAAAAGAATAAAGAACAAAGTTGAGAGATTAAATGCATTTATGAAGGAATTAGAGAAAGAACAAGAAACTAATCCTGAAGCAAAGGTAAGGAAAGAAATAATGAAGATTAGAGCAGATATCAATGAAATTGACAACATGAAAACAATAGAATCAATAAAATCAGAACCCTGTTCTTTGAGAAAATTCAATATAGTCGATGGACTATATAGCCTTAGCCTTAGCTAAGCTGACTAAGAATAAAAGAGAGAGGATGCAAAGTATTAAAATCAGAATTGGGAGGGGAACATAACTACTGACTTCGCAGAAATAAAGGAGATAATGAGAGAATACTATTAAAAACTATATGCTAAGAAACTAGACAACTTAGACAAAATGGATACTTCCTAGAAAAGAATGAACCACTAATATTGACTTGAGAAGAAATATAAAACTTCAACAATCTGATCACAGGTAATGAGGTTGAATTCATCATCAAAAAGCTCCCCCCAAAAGAAAAGTCCAGGACCAGATGGATTCACATTTGAACTCTATCAAGCATTCAAGAAAGAATAGTACCAACCCTGCTCAAATTCTTCTAAAAAATTGAGGAGGGAAAACTACCCAACTCATTCTATGAGCCAACATCAACATAATACCAAAGCCAGGCAAGATACCGCAAGAAAAGAATCTTACAGACCAATCTCCTGAATAAATATAGATGCAAAACATCCTCAGTAGTGTACTTGCAAATTGAATACGACAGCACATTAATAGAATTATATACCATGACCAAGTGGGTTTTATTCCAGGTATGCAAGGCAACAAGTACAGCAAAGTGGCAGGATACAAGATCAACACACAAAAATCCGTAGTGTTTTCATACACCAACAATGAGCAAAAAGATCCATTTACAGCAGCACCCAAAAGAATCAAATATTTAGGAATAAATTTAACCAAGGACATGAAATAACTATACACAGAAAACTATAATACATTGTTAAAGAAATAAAGGAAGACCTAAACAAATGGAAGGGGAAATCCCATTCATGGATTGGAGGACTAAATATAGTTGTGCCAAATCTACCCAAATTGAATTATTGGTTCAGTGCAACATCAATTAAAATCCCAACAACTTACTTTACAAATATAGAAAAACCAACAATCAAATTTATTTGGAAAGGTAGGGAGCCCCAAATAGCCAAAAAACCTTGAGAGAGAAAAATGATCTGTGAGGTCTCTATTTCCTGAATTTAAATCATATTACAGGAATCAAAATTGGAAAAGAAGAAGTAAAACTCTCACTGTTTGCAGATGATATGATACTATATGTCAAAAACCCTGAAAAATCCACAGCAAAACTACTAGAGCTGATAAATGAGTACAGCAAAGTGGCAGGCTACAAGATCAACACTCAAAAATCTGTAGTATTTCTATATACTAGTAATAAACAATCTGGGGGGAAATCAAGAAAAGAATTCAATTTACAATTGCAACCAAAAAATAAAATATTTAGGAATAAATTTAACTAAAGAGACAAAAGACCTATACAAAGAAAACCACAAGAAATTGTTAAAAGAAATCACAGAAGACCTAAATAGATGGAAGGGCATACCATGTTCATGGATTGGAAGACTTAATATAGTTAAGATGTCAATTCTACATAAAATGATCTACATATTCAGTGCAATGCTAATTAAAATCCCAACAACTTACTTTTCAGAAATAGAAAAACCAATAAGCAAATTTATCTGGAAGGGCAGGGTGCTCCAAATAGCTAAAAGTATTCTGAGGAAAAAAAATGAAGTCGGAGGTCTCACACTACCTGACCTTAAGGCATGTTATGACGCTATAGTGGTCAAAACAGCATGGTACTGGCATAAAGATAGATATACTGACCAATGGAATAAAATAGAGTGTTCAGATATAGACCCTCTCATCTATGGACAATTGATCTTTGATAAGGCAGTGAAGCCAACCCACCTTGGACAGAACAGTCTCTTCAATAAGTGGTGCCTAGAGAACTGGATATCCATATGCAAAAGAATGAAAGAGAACCCATATCTCACATTCTACATAAAAATTAACTCAAAATGGATCAAAGACCTAAACATTAGATCTAAAACCATAAAACTTTCAGGAAAAAATGTAGGGAAATATCTTATAAATCTTATACAAGGAGGTGGTTTCCTAGACCTTACACCCAAAGCAAGAGCATTGAAGAAAGAAAGAAATAAGTGGGAACTCCTCAAAATTAAACACTTTTGCGCATCAAGGAATTTCGTCAAGAAAGTAAAAAGACAGCCTAAACAATGGGAAACAATATTTGGAAGCGATATATCAGATAAAGATCTAGTATCCAGAATTTATAAAGAGATTGTTCAACTCAACAACAAAAAGACAGCCAACCCAATTACAAAATGGGCAAAAGATTTGAACAGACACTTCTCAGAAGAGGAAATACAAATGGCCAAAAGGCACATGAAGAGATTCTCAACTTCCTTGGCTATTAGAGAAATGCAAATCAAAACCACAATGAGATATCATCTCACACCCACCAGAATGGCCATTATCAATAAAACAGAAAATGACAAGTGCTGGAGAGGATGTGGAGAAAGAGGCACACTTATCCACTGTTGGTGGGAATGTCAAATGGTACAACCGCTGTGGAAGGCAGTTTGGCTGTTCTTCAAAAAGCTAAATATAGAACTGCCATATGACCCAGTAATACCATTGCTAGGTATCTACTCAGAAGACATGAGGGCAAGGACACAAACGGACATTTGCACACCAATGTTTATGGCAGCATTATTTACAATTGAGAAGAGATGAAAACAGCCAAACTGTCCATCAGAGATGAGTGGCAAAACAAACTGTGGTATATACATACGATGGAATATTGTGCAGCTGTAAGACAGAATAAATTTATGAAACATGTAACGACATGGATGGACCTTGAGGACATTATGCTGAGTGAGATTAGCCAGAAACAAAAGGACAAAAACTGTGTGGCCTCACTGATATGAACTGACATTAGTGAATAAACTTGGAGAATTTCATTGGTAACAGAGCATCAGGAAGTAGAAATAGGGTAAGATATTGGGTAACTGGAGCTGAAGGGATACAGATTGTGCAACAGGACTGAATGTAAAAACTCAGAAATGGACAGCACAATACTACCTAACTGTAATACAATTATGTTAAAATACTGAATGAAGCTGAATGTGAGAACGATAAAGGGAGGAGGGCTGGGGGCACAAATGAAATCAGAAAGAAAGATAGACGATAAAGACTGAGATGGTCTAATCTAGGAATGCCTAGAGTATATAATGATGGTGACTAAATGTACAAATTTAAAAAAGGGTTTTGCATGAGGAAGAACAAAGGAATGTCATTACTGCAGGGTGCTGAAAAGAGATGGTAATTAATATTTTAAAAATTTACCTTATGTGCAAGACTAAAGCAAAAAATGTTTATTTGGTACAAAATTTATATTTTGACTAGTGCATTTCCTAATATAACTTCTGTAGACAGCTTAATTGAACACCATAAGTACATGGAACCTTGAGTAGGGCGTGAGATTTTGTTGGTTTGTCCAGAGTGATGCCCCAATAAATCCCAGAGTGATTTGAACAGTGAGTAGAAGAGTATTTGCAAAGTCTCCTTCGGGGAATGATGAGAAAGGGGGAAGATTCAACTTCCCCAAGTTGAATTCTCGATATTCTCACAAGCAGTACAGACAATCAAAGCTATAGGCTGAGCCCCCAATCTTGGGGTTTGCTCATATGAAACTTAACCCCACAAAGGATAGGTCAAACCTACTTAAAATTAGGCCTAAGAGTCACTCCCAAGGGATCCTCTGTTCTAGTTTGCTAGCTTCCAGAATACAACACACCAGAGATGGATTGGCTTTTAATAAAAGGGGATTTATTTTGTTAATTCTTCAGAGGAAAGGCAGCTAACTTTCCACTGAGGTTCTTTCTTACATGGGAAGGCATGGGATGGCCTCTGCTGGCCTTCTCTCCAGGCTCTGGGTTCCAACAACTTTACCTGGGGTGATTCCTTTCTGCATCTCCAATGGCCTGGGCTGAGCTGTGAGTGCTGAGATGAGGGATGCCAAGCTGCTTGGGCTGTGCTACATTGAGCTCTCTCATTTAAGCACGAGCCAATTAAGTCAAACATCATTCATTTCAGCAGGCACGCCTCCTAGCTGACAGCAGATATAATCAGCAACGGATGAGGTTCACATACCATTGGCTCATGGCCACAGCAACAGAACTAAGCACGTTCACCTGGCCAAGTTGGCAACTGAATCTAACTACCACATGTCCACCCTTTGTCAACTTGGCAACTACACACATCACCTTAAACAGGTGCAAAAAATTCTCTTCTGGCTGTTGACCTGTGAATCTCAAAACAAGCTATCTGATGCCAATATGCAAAGGAGAACAGTCAAAGGATTGGAGAAACTAGAAGGAAAACCTCCAAGGCAAACACCATTCGATTTCAAAGTCTGACAGTCATTTATCGCTCAGCTTTAGAAAGTGGCAGCCCCACCCTTTCCGAGGGCCTTTGCAGTGGCCCGCCTCTTTCCAAATCAACCTTGGGGAACATTGAGGAGACCACCTTTTTCTCGGCTCCACTCTCTTCAGGCATCAGGGCTACCCCTGGGCTCTCTGCCATTTCCAGAGCACATGCTCAACCCTTCCATGTGGTAGCAGCCAGGCTCTCCCCAGTTCCCCAAGGAGCATGCTATACTTTCTCCAAGGCCTGAGGCTGCATGATTCTTCCACTGCAATGAGTTGGGAGACTCACCCTCACCCTTCAGAGTAAACTCACCCTCTCCATGTATATGGATGGGTCCACTCTCCTGGCTGAGTTTTCTTGGCTTCAGACATGAGTTTCTATGGTTCTCACTCTGCAAACTCCAATTTGTCCCTTTGTGTCCCCCTTTGTCCAGATTGGCAGTAGTTCCAATCTGATTACCACAACCTCTTTTGTTGCTCAGATATGGCCTCTCTCTCCAGCCAAAACAACCAGCAAACTCACCACCCTCCCCCTGTCTAAGTGGGACATGACTCCCAGGGGTGTGGACCTTCCTGGCAATGTAGGACAGAAATCCTGGAACGAGAAGAGACTCAGCATCAAGGGATTAAGAAAACACCCAGAATAAGATGAGACTCAGCATCAGGGGATTGAGAAAACCTTCTCGACCAAAAGGAGGAAGAATGAAATGAATCAAAATAAAGTGTCAATAGCTGAGAGATTCCAGAGTCGAGAGGTTATCCTGGAGGTTATTCTCACACATTAAATAGATATCACCTTGTTAGTCAAGGTGTAGTGGAGAAACTGGAGGGAACTGCCTGAAAATGTGGAGCTGTGTTCCAGTAGCCATGTTTCTTGGAGATGATTGTATAATGATATAGCTTTCACAATGTGACTGTGTGATTGTGAAAACCTTGTGTCTGATGCTCCTTTTATCTACCTTATCAACAGATGAGTAAAACATATGGAATAAAGATGAATAATAGGGAGAACAAATGTTAAAATAAATTTAGAGTGAAATGCTGGTGATCAGTGAGGGGGAGGGGTGGAGGTATGGTATGTATGATTTTTTTCTGTTTTCTTTTCATTTCTTTTTCTGAATAGATGCAAATGTTCCAAGAAATGATCATGATGATCAATATGCAACTATGTGACAATATTGTGAATTACTGACTATATATATAGAATGGAATGATGAAAAGTTATGAATGTTTGCATTTGTTTGGTGGTTTTTTTTTGGTATTTTAAAAGGAAATTTAAAAATTAATAATAAATAAATAAATAAATCATATTATAAAGCTACAATGGTCAAAATAGCATGGTACTGGCATACAGAGAGACGTACTGACAAATGGAATAGAACAGAGTGTTCAAAGGTGGACCATCTCATCTATGGCTAAGTCATCTTTCATAAGGCAATTAAGTCAATGCAATTGGGACAAAAAATTAAGTCAAAAAATTGGGCATGGAGAGCTGGAATCCATATCCCAAAGAATGAAATGTATATTACACCTATATTACACCTTATACAAAAACTGACTCAAAATGGACCAAAGTCCTAAACATTAGAGCTTAGATCATAAAATGTTTAGAAGAAAATGTCAGGAAATATCTTCAGGACCTCGTGATAGGAGGCAGTTTGCTAGACCTTACACACAAAACCATGAGAAATGAAAGAAAAAATAGAGAAACGTGATCTCCTCAAAACAGAAAACTTTGGTGCATCAAAGGGCTTTGTGAAGAATGTAAAAAGGGCAGACTATGCAATGGGAGACAGTTTTTGGAAATCACAGATCAGATAAGAATTTAATATCCAGAATATATAAAGAGAACCTATGATTCAATAGCCAAAAGAGAAACAACCCAATTTAAAAATGGGCAAAAGACATGAGTAGACACTTTTCCAAAGAGAAAATGCAAATGGCTCATAAATATATGAAAAGATGGTCAACTTCGTTAGTGATCAGGGAAATGCAAGTTAAAATCACAATGAGAGATCATCTCACACCTACTAGAATGGCTATTTTGGAAAAAAAAAACTACAAGTGCTGGAGAGGATATAGAAATATAGGTACATTCATTCACTGTTGGTGGGACTGGAGAATGGTGTAACAGCTCAGGAAGGCAGTTTGGTGGTTCCCCAGGAAGTTAAATAAAGAAATTGATGTATCATCCAGGAATCCATTCCTTGGTGTATATTCTGAGGAAATGAAAGCAAGGACATGAACAGACCTTTGTACACCAATGTTTATAGTAGATTATTCATGATTGCCAAGAGTTGGAAACAGTCCTAATGTCCATCAATGGATGAGTGGATAAGAAATTGATATATTACACAGCTGTAAGACAGAATAAAGTCATGAAGCATGCAATGTGGATGAAACTTGAGGATGTTAGGTTTAGTGAAATAAGCAAGAAACATGAGGACAATGCTGTATGGCTTCACTAATATGAACTAAGTATAAGGAGCAAACTCTGAGAATTAAACTTGAGAACACAGGTTATAGGGAGATAAAAAGAGGGTAGAGTTTGGATACCAGTTACTGAAGGAGCACAGAACATTCAAAAGGGTTGACTGTGAAGATTGAGAAATGGATAGCATGGTATTATGCTATGGTTGCACAATATTGTAAATATAATGAAAAAAATTTAAAGTAAGTATGGCTGAAAGGAAAAGTTTGGGTCTGCATGTTAGCAGAAGGAAAGAAGAGGATAAATATTGATCTGTATAATGCAACAAAACCCATACTTGACAATGTACAGATATAAGGAAGCTTTACCTGAGGGAGAATAATTGAATGTGACCATTGTAAGTTGTTAAAAATGGGATTATATGGGAAAATACAATCAATGCAAATTAGTGTCCATGGTTAAAAGTAATATTGTAGTGTTTTCAATAATTGTAACAAAGGTGATATACCAAATCTAAATATCTAAGAGGGAGATAATGGAGTAGTGTATTTGTTTGTTGAGGCAGCCAGAATGGAATTTATAAGAAATGGAATGGCCCTTATAAAGGGAATTTATTTTGTTATGAAAATGTCCTAAGTAAGGCACCAACAAGAGGTTACCTTCAATTAAGAAAGGCTGATGCCATCTGAAGCACCTCTGTCAGCTGGGGAGTCAACTGGCTAGTGTTTTCTGGTCCTTTGCTTTTTGGCTCC
>PVIY010041444.1:0-21643 GCA_004026745.1 Myrmecophaga tridactyla
GATCTGGGTATAGGGAGATGTTAGGAATTGTCTGTTTGGGGGTTATATTATTTTTGCAATTATTTCAAACTGTTAAGTTTGAATTTATTTATATATATACCCCAAGAACAGAACAGCATAAATTAAGATAAAGCCATATGTGAATCTATCGTAACTGAACCACACATAATCAAGGATAAAGAAGAAATCTTAAAATTTATTGAAAATTACATACAAACACCAAAAGAATAGAGATATAATCTAAACCTTCTAAACCAGCAAAGTTTTAAATGTATTTCAAAATGTGAATTTAATAAGTTTACTCTAATAAACGGAATATATTTTTAAAAGTTTAATCTAGGGCAGGCCACAGTGGCTCAGCAGCAAGAACGCTTGCCTGCCATGCCAGAGGACCCGGGTTTGATTCCCGGTGCCTGCCCATGTAAAAAAATAAATAAAAGTTTAATCTAAAACATATGATGCTCAACCCAACACATTAGGAGTATTCATCATTTTCATACACACTAAAAATTTATGAAAATCGATCATGTATAAGGTCATAAAGGGAATTTTGACAAATTTCAAAAAATTTATGCTTTACAGACCACATTCTCTGATCAAAATTCAATGAAAATGGTAACCAACAATAAAAGATGAAGAAAATTATCTTTAGAAATTTAAAAATTCATCGTAAATAGCCCTTGGGTAAAAGAGAAAAGTGTAATGAAAATTACAAATGTTTTGTAACTAATCATGGTAGAGTAGCACTTGTAGGACAAAACAAAAACAGATTTTAGAAGTTAATGTGGAGATTTATATATGGCTATTAAAAAATTAAGAACGGGACAGGCCACAGTGGCTCAGCAGGTAGAGTTCTCACCTGCCATGCCGGAGACCCGGGTTCATTTCCTGGTGCCTGCCCGTGTAAAAAAAAAAAAAAATCAAGAACAATTAAAAGTAAATGAGTTGCATAATCAAATAAAGAGGCTATACAAAAACACCTGAGCAAATCTAAAGATGTACAAAGACGGAAATAACAAAGATCAGAAATGGTGAATTAGAAAACAAAGAAGCAATATAAAGAAAATTTTAAAAACTGATGGCAGAGACTGTTATTGTCTTCCAATTTCCATTCTCTTCCCTCTACAAATTAATAGCATACTTAGATGTCACATGACCTCCTAGTCATCCTTGCAGCCAGCTGTGGCCATGGGACAAATTCTGGAACATGGGATGAGCAGAGGTGCTGCCTGCCACCTCTGGGTCATGCCTTTAAAATGAAGTAGTTTTCTCTGCCCTTCTGGTTCTCCCTTCCAGCTGGATGGAATGCCATGTGATGGCAGATGTTGGGGCTGGTGAGCAACAAGATGGAAAGAACCTGGTCCCCAATGACCTTGATACAAGCTGGACTTTTATGTAAGGTAGTAATAAATGTATGACTTGTTTAAGTTAATGATAATTTTGGATTTTGCTGATGGCAGTCAAACTGATGTCCTATCAAAATACAGAAACCAAAACCTGGTTCATTGAGAAAATGATAAAATAGAAAAACTACTAGTCAGGCTATGAAAAATAATAAAAAGGAAGGTACAAGTGAATAACATGGAATGAAAAGGGGGCTACCCACTCAAATACAGTAAAGGCTTTTTTAAATCATAAGAAAAGACTATGAAAAATTTTCTACCAACAATCTTGGAAACGTAGATAAAATGAATCGAGTTACAGAAAATTATAGTTAACCTAAAATAGTAACTACACAAGTAAATAAGTTTAATCAGTTTAGAAGCTGGCATCCACCACCCCACCCACAAAAAATACCAAACCCAAACAAGCGTAGAGGCAAATTTTCTCAAAACATAAAGGACCAGAGAATACGTTTTTAAGAAGATGTTTCAGAGAATAGAAAAAGAATGAAGATACCCCATTCATTTTATGAGGCCAGCCAGGATAATAGAAGAAAGGGAAACTATAGATTCATTGTACACTTGAGAGCATGGGATTTTAAATCCTAAATAAAATACCAGGAAATTGAATTTAGAAGTGATATTATATATATTATATTTAATAATATACTATATTACATATAATGGCTCCTGACCAAGCAGGGTTTATTTCATGAATAAAAGGTAAATCTATTAGTGTAATGTGCCACATCAGAAGATTAAGGGAGAAAAAGAACATGTGATCATCTCAATAGCTGCAGGAGAAGTATTTGATAAAATTCTATACTTATAAAAAAGCAAAAGAAATTAGAGATCTAGAAATAAAAGAGGAAGTCCTAAGCATGATAAAATATATCTCTTCAAAAGTTGCTGTGAGTACTATATTTAAGGGTAAAATTTTAGAGGCAATTCAATTAAAATCAGGAACAATAAAAGATGTCCTCTATCATTACTTCCTTTTATCACTGCAGTAAAGATCCTAGGCAATGAACCAGGGTAAGTAAAAGAAATAAAAGATAGTAAGTGAATATTTTCTTAATTCTCTGTATCTGGAGAAGCTGTGATTGTCCATACAGAAAGTCCAAGAAAATCTACCAATCAGCAAGATTGCTGAACACAAGATTGACATATAAAAATCAATAACATTCCTACACACCATAATTAGAAAGTGTTATTTTATATAGCAAAAAATAAATTTAAAAGACAATCAGATGCCTAAAATTAATCTAATTAAATTTGTGCAAGACCTTTATGGTAAAAATTGAAAAACTCAAAAGAATATTCGAATATATATTTATAATTTTACATTATTTTTATTTTGAAATTTATACCACATTCATTAATGTAAAAGTGCACAACATAAAAGTTCCAATTTTACCCAAATTTAATCTTTAACTTAAATAGAATTTCAAAAAAAAAAAGAAAACCCCAAAAGAATCTTTTGGGAACTTTACAAGCTGCTTCTAAAATTTATATAGAAGAGCAATGAATAAAAAATAGGCTTTGATAGACTTATTAGGTAGATGAACATGTTATACCATTAAGAATGTATATTATAGATAGAAGGTTAAACAAATAGACCAATGAAATAGAACAGAGAGCCCCAAAAGCAGATTCAGACATATATAACTCAGTAGGAAAATGATGAACTCATCAATAAGTTATAGAGGGACAACTGGTTATGCATATGGAAAAAAATAAAATTAGATCCTTACCTTGCATCGTAAAAAAGACCATTCCAACTGAACTAAAAATGTAAATGTGAAGAGCGAAACTATAAAAAGTTTACAAGAAAATATAGGAGACTATCCTTTATGTCCTTGAGATAGAGAAGGATTTCTTAGAAAGGACCCAAAAGTATGGGCCATAAAAGAAAAAGACTAATAAATTCCATCACATTAAAATTACAAATTTCTATCAACGAAAGACAGAAAGAAGATATCTGCTACCTATATAGCTGGCAAGATAGTATAACCCAGAAGAGGTTTTAAAAAATAAAACAGAACTGAAACAAATCAATAAGAAAGTGGCATTTAACACAATAGGAGAAAAAAGGCAAACACGAGCAAGCAATTCACAGAAGGTAAAAAACAAATGACCAGCAAACTTATGAATAGGTGCTCAGCCTCACTGGTAATAAGGGAAATTGCAACATAATTGCAAGAGCAGGGAAATTGCAACAATGGGATACCATTTCATACTCATCAGCTAAGCAAAAATTAAAATCTAATACCAATTGTTGGTGCGGACGTGAAGAAAGGAAATTCTCAGACACTGCTGGTGGAGTGTCAATTGGTAGAAGCCCTTTGGAGAGCAAAGCTATAATGGGCATACCCTTAGCCCCAAATATCCCACTTCTGGGTAAATATCCTAATCCCAGCCCTCGCGCCCCAAAACCCATTTACAGGGATATTTATGACAGCATTGTTAAAAAACAGAAGGAAAAACAGACACAAAGGAATGTTCAATCACAGAAGAAGAAACAATCCAATTAAAATATAATCCTATAATGGAGTATGATACAGAAGCTAAAACAAATGGATAAGAACCAATTTCATCATTTTTGAGTAGGTAGTGAAGTGTGGGTAAACCTCAAAAAAATCATTTATATTGAGCAAAAAGAAAACAGTTTGCAGAAGGATGTATATAGTATGATACCAGTTATATGAAATGTTTTGGTTTTAATTTTTTTAATCCACTGTACTGAGACATAATTTGCATATAATAAAATGTACCCTTTTTAGTGTGCAGTTCTGTGAGTTTTGACAAAGAGATACAGTTGTGTAGCCACCATCACAATCAAGATAGAGAACAGTCCTGTCACCCACAAATTCCCTCATGCCCCTTTGTAGTCAGCCCCTTCCCCAAACCCTAACTCCTCTAATCTTATAGTATGTAGCATTTTGAGTCTGGGCTTTCACTTAACATGTGCATTTGAGATTCATTCGTATGTTTTACAGAATCAATAGTTTGTTCTTTTTTACTACCAGGAGTAATTGCCCATTAAAAGGCTATACTAGTTTATCCATTCACCTGTTGAAAGGCATTTGTTGTTTCAAGTTGGGGGTAATTATGGCTAAAGCTGATTTGAATATTTATGTGAGCATAAGCGTATTTGCTGGATTTTATAGTAAATGCATAAACATAAACCTTTATAAGAAACCACCAAACTGCTTTCCTACATGGCTGTATAATTTTGTATGAGAATTCCAGTTGACACTTAATACTGTCAGGATTGTGTATTTGTTCATTTGCTCTTTAAGCCATTCTGATAGGTGTGTAGTGGTCTCTCGCTGTGGCTTTAATTTGCATTTCTCTAATAGTTAATGATCCTGAGCTTTCTTCTATGTGCTTATTTGCCAACCAAGTGTCTTCTTTGTTACAGGATTTGTTCAAATCTTACAACCATTTTTATTGAGTAGTTTGTTTTCTTATTAATGAGTTTTGAGGATGCTTTATATATTCTAGACTCGAGTCCTTTATCACAGAGGTGCTTTGCACACATTCCCTCCCATGCTGTGGCTTTTGTTGTTGTTGTTGTTTCCATTTTCATAAGAGTATCTTCTGGAAAGCAGAACTTTTAAATTTGGAAAAAATCTAATTTAGCATTTAGCATTCTTTTAGTTTTATGACTCGTGGATATGGAAGCTATACCTGAGAAATCTTTGCCTAATCCAAGATCGCAAAAATTTTCTCTTGCATTTCAGATTCTGAAAGTATTTCAATTTCAGGTTTTGCATTTAGGTCTGTGATGCATTTTTGGTTAATTTTGCATAAGTTGTAAGGTATAGGTCAAGGTTTTTTTGTATGTTTTGCTTGCATATGAATGTCCAATTGTTCTAGCCCCACTTGTTGAAATGACCTTTCTCCGCTGACTTGACTTTGCATCTTTGTCAAAAATCAATTGACCATATATGTGTGGATCTAGTTCTATTTGATAAAGTTTCAAAACATGAAAAAAAAAAAAAGTCCAGGCTTACCCCTGGGGCAGGAGAAAGGAAGGAGGAATGAGATGGGGTGGGGGGTAGGGCGTCAAGGGGACTTCAACGGGATATATATGATTTAAATTGTAAAAAATATTTTAACCATTCTAGTGAATGTGTGGTTGTCCCAGGAAACAGGCTCTGAGATGTTCTTTAGCGAGCAGAATATTTGTTAAGAAGTACCCTTGGAATCAAGTTGTGGAGGGAAGGAAACAGGAGCCAGCAGAGGGAGAAGGCGAGACTCCACTGACTCCAGAGGGAGCCCTAGAGCTGGGACGGCCCTTCACAGATGACCCCAAGTTGGCCAAGATGGCTAGGTCTTTATGGCCCTCCCCCTATCGGTCACTGGACTTGAGCTGCCCCGGGAAGGGACACGGTCTTGGGTAAGGAGACTCTGCAGTTGCGCTAACCCCTGCTGATAGCCCTTCTAGCAGTGGAACCAGAAATCCTTCACTGAACATGGCCTGGGCCACGCGTCCACAGTCTACCGCAGCAGGGATGTGCTTTGGGTTTTAATCTGCATCTCCTTGCTAACTAATGAGGTTGAGCACATTTTCATATGCTTTCCTGCTGTTTAAATGTATATCCCATTTTGGGAAGAGGCATGATTTTTTGAGGGAGGTCTTTGGAAGGGTCGTGAAGTGGCTTCAGGCCATAACAAGACACAAGGGATATTCGTATGTCAAGAGTGATTATATGTCAAGGATGTTGGTATGTCGGTTCATTGTTTATAATAAAAATATTTTAAAAAAAAAGACACAAGGGGACCAGCCTGCAGCGTCAGCTTCTACCCGGAGCTTTAGGAGGCACCCCGAGGGCAGCAGAAAGCCAAGCAGACATGGATCCACATCACAGCTTCCACTTCCTTGCTGAATGCCTGGAGAGGATGACCCAACTTCTCTAAGCCTCCGTTTTTCTCTCATGAGATTGCTGAGATTGTCATTAAGGTTGGGCGGGGAGTGGGGAGACAGATAAGAAGGAGGTGTCCTGGCTCTAATCTAAACTGGTTTTCTCCAGGATGTAAGGATGTCCAGTCAAATCTGGAGGACCGATGAGGTTGCCACCATGGGTCAGGTCACAAGAGGGACCCAAGAGCTTCTCAGGAAGAAGCTCATCCTGCAGGAAAAGAAATACAAGGCACACCAAGGTAGAAGCCTGGTGGATGGAGCAAGTCTCCCAGGTTGGCTGAGGCTCAGTCCCATAGATCCATGTCTGAATCCCAGGGATGAAGATGCAAGTAAAAACTAGAACCCTGTATCGGTTATCTATTGCACTGAAACAAATGATCCCCAACTTAGGAGCTTCAAGCAGCAATAATCCTTTATTTTGTTCATGAATCTGCAGCTTGGGCAAGGCTCAGTGTGGTCAGGTCGTCTCTGCTCCATGTGGCATCAGCTAGGTGGGCTCAGCTGAGGCTGGAGGATCCATTTTTCAAGAAGGTGTGCTCCCGTGGCTAAGAATGATGCAGGCTGGGAGCTGAGAACCCGGCCAGGGCTGGAGGCAGCGAGCCTCAGTTCCTCTCCTTGGAAGCTTCTCCATGTGCCATCTGGCTTCCTTGTGGCAGGGTGGCTGAGTCCCACAAGTGGGTATCCCAAGAGAACCAATGAAAGCTGTCTCACTTTTTATGCTCTAGCTCCGAAAGTCACATTGTGTCATTTACACCACAGCCACAAGTCCACGGAGATTAAAGGAGAAGTCTCAGGGGAGGCATGTCAAAGTCACATTGTTAAGAAGAACATGTGGGATGGAAACACCATGGCTACTATTTTGGGGAAATACATTCAGCTCTGAGCCCTTCCTTAAAATCTCTGCCCAATATTGAGAGCTGACTCAGTCCATGGCTGTGTGGCAATGACAGCGAGCCTGGAGGGCAAGGCAGAGAGTGATGGCAGCAGCTCAGATGGTAGACCTGCAGGAGCGGAGCCAGCCAGCCTTCTTCTGTCTGGGAGGAGACACAGGAGAGGTCCCAGGCCTTCTAAGGAGTCAGGGCTGGTGGACCCAGCCCAGGAGGGAGACGCCAGCTACGGCAGGAGCCACAGGTGGCTTACTGACACCAAAGCACCTGCCTTGGGCACAGCAGAAACTTGAAGGCAGTCATGGAAGGAGGAAAACAGCAAGACCACATGGCAGAAGAACGTTTCTGAGCACAAGAAAGACTCCTCCAGGGCTCTTGGAAATAGATAGAAAATCTTTGAAAGGCCCCATTCTGTTAAAGGGTGTTCTAGTTTGCTAGCTGTGGAATGCAACACGCCAAATTGGCTTTTAATAAAAGGGGATTTATTTCATTAGTTCTTCAGAGGAAAGGCAGCTAACTTTCAACTGAGGTTCTTTTTTATGTGGGAAGGCACAGGGTGGTCTCTGCTGGCCTTCTCTCCTGGCGTCTGGGTTCCCACAACTTTCCCCAGGGTGATTCCTTTCTGCATCTCCAAAGGCCTGGGCTGAGCTGCCAGTGCTGAGATGAAGTATGCTGAGCTGCTTGGACTGTGCTACGTTGAGCTCTCTCATTTAAGCACCAGCCAATTAAGTCAAACGTCATTCATTGCAGCAGGCACCTCTCTTAGCTGACTGCAGATGTAATCAGCAACAGATGAGGTTCACGTACCATTGGCTCATGTCCACAGCAATAGAACTAGGTGCCTTCACCTGGCCAAGTTGACACCTGACTCTAACTACCACAAAGGGTTTAGAGCCCACCCAGATAATCTGGGATAATGGCTCCATCTCAAGATCTCTAACCTACTCTCATCTCTAATGACTGTTGTTTTAGTTTGTAAAAGCTGCCAGAATGCATTATACCAGAAAGGAATGGCTTTTTAAAAGGGGAATTTATCAAGTTTCAAGGTATCCAGAGAAAGACACCTTAACTCCAAAGAAAGGGCCAGTGAAGTCTGGTGTTTCTTTCTCAGCTGGGAGGGCACAAGACAATGTCTATTAGCTTTTTCTCTTCGTTTCACACGGCTTTCCAGGGGGACATTTTCCTTCAGCATCTCCAGAGGTCTCCGGCTATGTGAGCTCTGTTGGTTCTGGTGGCTCTTGTGGCTCTGTAGCTTTTTCCGCTCGGGGTACCCAAGCACAGACACATAAGTGGGTCTGCATGATGACGGGGGTTGGGGGGTGGGGGAGGCTGGGGTTGGAGTCAGAGGGGCAGGACAGAGAGCCAGGTCCACTGAGGGAGGAGTCAGGAGGATGTGAGCAGGAGACAGTGTGGGTTCAGGAGCCAAGACGACAAGAGCAGGCCGGGAGCACAAGTCCTGGGCTGAGGGGCCCCTGCAGCCGACCCCGTGAGGCCACAGCAGGAAGTCAGAGCACCCTGTGCTGTGGGCTGGGAGGGGGGCAGAGGGCAGAGTCCTGCGGGAAGGGGAGAGCTGGGTGCCACTAGGAAGGCCACCAAGGTGGGAGGGGAGAGGCTGTCGAGTTACTCATCCTTTCTGAACTTTGTGCAAATTAGAAAACACGATCCTCGCTCGGGATGCTTTACTTCCATCTCTGCAAAATTGCCATAGTATACTGATTTTGTAAGAACAAGCAACCCTAGTGCCGTTTGCTGTGGGGGTGTTATGACAGACACAAATCTGCAGTGTCCATGGTGTGAATGGTGCCCTTGATTCTACACGGAGCTGCACAGCCATGTGTAGGGGGTAGGGGCAAGGAAGGGGCAAGGGGCATGGCCTGGGAGCAACACCAGAGCTGAGGCCAGGACCCGACAGGGACTGAGAATGTGGAACAGCGAGCTCAGGTCCGAATTGGAGACTCAAGGAAGCTTAGGCAAGTTGCAGAGATGGGCTCCGATGCCCGAGGCTGGGTTTTACACCCGTCCATTCACCATCTACTGGCCTGAGCGGGTGGCTCCATTTAAACCATCAGAATGGACAGGTGAGCAGAAGGCAAAGGCCTTGAAGGATGTTTTATTTGGTGCTGACAATGTGATTCCAGTGCAGAGCCATGGATGGGACAGTTTCCCAGGACCAGCAGCAAGTGTTATTTCCTCTGAGAATTTCGGGCCTCCAAGCTCAGGATTACTACCAACGACAATTCCCTCTTACAGGCCATCCATCAGGCATCAGGCAGGCACTGTCCTCCTGGCAACGTCTTCTCTAATCCTGTCCCCAACCCTACTATGTTGGTTGGATTGTCCACATTCTGCAGACTGAGGCTTCGAGAGCATGCAAGATTTGCTTAGGAACGCAGAGAAAGTAAGCTGCAAAGTTGGGATTTAACCCTCGACTGCCTGGCCCTCCCCAGGAAATGGGAAGCTGCAGATAACAAGGCCTCCTGTGCCTGGCTCCAGGCCTCCAGCTCCTCGGGGCTAAGGAGTGGAAGACGCCCAGCCCTGCTCACTCTGTTTGGGAGGCAAAGAGTAAATTAAAGGGCTTCATTATCTCATTTGAGAGTGGACTAAAACACTTCGCAAAGGCCAGCGCATTCATCGAATCCAGTTCTGAAAGGTTCGCAGTCGCTGGAAGGAATGTCCCTGGACAAATTGCTCTTTTCACTCAGACATGGCTAATACCTCATGAGTGATCCCAGCAGCGGCCACTACAGATGTTTTCTTTCTACACAAAGCCCTTTAAAGAGAGCAGATCCCTTCCCCAAGAGGGAAAATCATCTTTGCAATGTCCAAGGTGTCCTGGGGTCAGCTCCCTCCCCTGTGGCCTGCCCAAGATGAATTCTGGGGCAGCTTCAGATCTGGGGTCTTTCGTGCCCCTCCCCCAAGGCTTCCCCTGCAATGCTCACCACATGTGCATCGTGAATCACTCCACGCACCTGGAATGGACACCACTGCGGGGAAGGCCCCCGGGCTCCCAGGCCTGCCCCCCACCCCGCCCCCACCCACAGTCCGAACCAGGGCTGCACGGTAATTCCATGAAACTCAACTATGGCTTTCCCCTCCCGGTGACTGAAATGACCATCTCCCCACCCTCCTGTGAGGCGGCCACGCCAGAAACTCACATCGTAGTGATCATGAAACTGAGACACAATTGACCCCGAATCACATGGCACAGCCAGCATTCAGAATCTCAGGTCCTGAACCCCTCCAGGATTAGTTTCTGAGCTAGCGAAGGGCTGCGGGAAGAACCGGCCAAATAGCAAAGCAGCGACAACTCACATTTGGCTGTTACCGAGCCTGGACTCAGCTGTCACCCCGAATTCTTACAGGAACCCCAATCGCCAGATGAGGAGACTGAGGCCCAGGGATGTGAGCAGCAGGGCCTGCTCTTTCTCCCACTGTGTCAGCCTTTCCATTCTTAGAGGCGGATCCTTCCACCGGATTATGAGCAAAAAGAGAAAATAATGCAGAAAGGGCACAGGTCGAAGAGTGTATGAGAAGGGGGTGGGGCAGGGGCGAGGAGGGGAGGAGATGATCCAGATGGAGGGAGAGAGAAGAAGAAAGGACTCATGTGGCTTCTTGTCTTGCTCTAGTCCTGCCCAGGGGTGGCCTAAGAGAGGGATGGGACTCAGCTGTCACCATGGCCCCTCACGTCCCCCCATTGGCTCGACCAGTGAGAATTCCTCAATTACCTGCAGTGGACCCAGTCCGGGACCTGCAGGCCCTTGGAAGACCTGCGGAAAACTCTGTGTCCACGGGCCCTTCCCTGAGCCCCTGGGGCCTCAGTCTCCCCATCTGCAGGGAGGACATATGAATCCCAGCCTCTCAGCAGAATTGGACGTGCCCAAAGCGTGGGCAGGGCCCAGGGGAAGCCATCCATCCACTTCCGGCCTTTACTCCCTCACCCAGGGGAGCCTGGAAGCCGGGAAGGGGAGGGACTGGAAGCCCTTCGAGCCAGACTGCCTAAGAACCGCTTGGCTCCACATTCATTCATTGACACGTATTTACTGAGCGTCTGCCGTGTGCTCAGAACAGTGCAGTGTGCTCCCCTAAAGACGTCCTTCCATTTAATTCCCACCCTGTGGGAGAGGCAGATGATCCCCATTTTACAGATAAGGAAACTGACGCAGAGAAAGATAAAGGGATTTGCACAGCAGGAAACGGGGTAGAGACCCAATTCAGAAGAGGTCTGGCTTTCTATTATGCAACTTCATTAATTTTTTTCCCCATTTTCCACACTGTGGCAAGGCTGAGTGACATCTGGAGCCCAGGTCTGAGTGTCTGAATATACAGTAGACAGGTGACACCTGGTCCTTGGCGGGGTGGCGGGGCTGGCAAGCCTGGGCAGGTCTGGGAGCACCAGTAAGGAAGGCCCCTGCCCCAAGATGAGGGGAATGACTGGTATGGATTAAGCTGCCACTGTTTACCTTAATCTGGTCCACCGCACTTTGGGGACCAGCAACCCTTTCCTGAAAGTGCAGGCAGAGGGGGCATGTCCAGCAAAAAATTAGAGCTATCTCTCCTTCCTCTCGCCCCATGGAAAAGTGTGAGAAAGCAAGGTGCCTGGGGCCTGGGCGCCCTCAGAATGAGCCAACAGAGCATCCATTTGGTCAGGCCTCTCCCCTGCTCAAGAACCCTCAGTGACTCCCCAGGGCCCTTCACAATGTTTTGTCAAACTTGGGGGAGTATTAGATTCAGCTCACCTAGGGGCTAGAGAAGGATGCAGAAAAACCAAGCACCCCAGAAAAAGATGTTCCTCAGCCAAATAGAGTTCTCCTGACCCTCTACTTCTTTTCCTTCTTCCACCACCCTCCCCACCCCACATCTCTAAGCAGCTCAAGGCCTCTGCAGCCACCATGCATCCCTTCCCAGGACCCGATGTACCGGCGCATTCTCTGGGCTCCAGGCAAAGTCCAAACCCAGTCTTTAAGGATTCCACTTGACTTGGTTCCATCCCCCAACTCCTCAAATCTAACCTCCCACTGGAGACCCCGCTGGGATTCCTTACCAAGCAGGATTCCGCTTCTGTGGTGCCCCAGTGCCTCCTCTAGGCCTTGGAGCTCATCCTTCCTCTCCCTGGCAGGCACTTCTTTGCAAGCTGTG
This sequence comes from Myrmecophaga tridactyla, assembly GCA_004026745.1. Classification (NCBI taxonomy): domain Eukaryota; kingdom Metazoa; phylum Chordata; class Mammalia; order Pilosa; family Myrmecophagidae; genus Myrmecophaga; species Myrmecophaga tridactyla. The sequence continues at coordinate 12,336 of PVIY010041444.1, forward strand.
CTCCTTGCCACCCTCAGGGGTCAGCTCAACTGTCCCTACCTCTGACCTTCTGATCGCTGTCACAGCACCCTGTTTTATTGTCTACAGAGCATGGATATTTCCTTGCTTGTTTCTTGACTGTAACACCCGGTCCCCAACTAGTATGCAAGCAAAGCCTTGTCCACACTGCTCACCTCTGCATCCCCAGCAGGGATCCTTTTCTCAAGCCTCTAGGGATTTGCCTTTGAAAGCAGCTGGTGTGACAGGCACAGGAAATGGAAAGGGCCTCATCGCCCCACATCCCACCGCATGTGTTCAGCCAGGGAGCCCTGGATTACAAAGGACTCCCTCCTGCCACATTCACAACAGCCCCATTTTACAGATGTGGAAACAGAGGCACAGAAAGGCCATGTGACTTGCCCGAGGGCACACAGCTGGCAGAGGTGGGGCCAAAACCCAGATGCATTGACTTAACTCTCAGAATAAGCATTTCCCTACCCCACTGCACCACCAGCCTGTACAGAACCCGTCTCATCTGTTTCATAAATCTAAGCCACAAGTCAGGAAAAGTCAGAAGAAAGTATTTTCAGCTCTGCAGGCAGATCCTAAAAAAGGAGCTCAGTCTAGAGCAATGGTCTCGGGGGATTTTAGATGTGAAAGGAGCCTCAAGATCATCTATCCACCCCTTTCATTGTACAGTTGGAGAAACTGAGTCCCAGAGAGGAGAGTGGCAAAGATGAGAGGCCTGATGCCACTTCCACCCCTGTCAGCAACTACCACTCTCTGCCTCTGTTCACTCACTCATTCATTTGTTCATTCATTCAATAAACATTTGTTGAGTGCCCACCTACTGCTCTGGGCACTTGGGGGTACAGCACTGAGCATGACAGATACAACTCTTCACCCCCAAGGAGTTTATGGTCTACCCTTCTCAGCCAAGAGCCGAGGATAAATAAATATGGCCAAAGGTTTGGTGGGTGATGAAAAAGGCCCCATCTCTCCCCTCCAGGGACTACTTCCAATCTGCCAACTCTCCAGAACTCAGCATAGCAAAGCTGGACTCCCTGGAAGCAGGTGCCGAGACAAATTTAAGAAAAGATGTGAATTAGAGATCGATGCCCATGAAAGGAAGAAGGAAGAAGCAGGACTGGACAGAGGGAAAAATCAAACAGCAGCACAGGCCCCACAAGGTTTTGTCCAACCTGGCAGCTCTGGAGCGAGCAGCCCCCCTGCGCCCCTCCACAGCGGGGGACAGACCTGTGCAGTCCCACAGGGCCCAGCTTCCAGAAGAGCCCTGCCTTCCAAAGGGCCCTGAGTTGCAGACGACAGAATCCATTCGGGCCAGTTTATGTGGAAAACGCGCTTGTTAATAGACATTGAGTCAACTGCCACAGCCAAGAGGAAGCTAAGGAGACACAGCAAATAAATGTGAGATGGTAGTGATGGGTTCCCAAGACAGGAAAAGGACATTAGAGAAAAAAGGAAGGAAATTGGAATAAAACAAAACACATGGACTTCAGTTAATAATTATGTATCAGTATCAGTTCATTAATTGTAACAAATGTGCCATAGTAATTTAAGATGTTAGTGATAGGGGAAACAGGGTATAAGTTATATAGAAATCTCCCTACTATCGTCCCAACTTTCCTATAAGTCTAAAATAGAGTATATTAAAACTATTGAGTAAATTGTATAGGTTACCTAAACTACACACACGCATACACAAATGATTACATGCACGAGGGGTGAAATCGGAACAAACTCAGTAGATTGTATCAATGTCAGTTTCCTAGTTCTGCTATTAACAGGTTTGCAAATTGTATCATTGAGGGAAACTAGGGGGAGGATACAGGGAATTCTCCATATTATTTCTTAGAACTGCCTGTGAATCTATGATTATCTCAACATAAAAACTTATTTTAAGGAGAGAGAGCCAAGGGTGGGCCATGGTGGCTCAGGAGGCAGAGTTCTCTCCTGCTATGCTAGAGACCCTTGTTCAATTCCTGGTGCCTGCCCATGCAAAAAAAAATAAAATAAAGATAGAGCCAAAAAAATGTATAACTACATAGCTTTTATAGTGTTACCGTGTGATTGTAAAAACCTTGTGATTGACACTCCCTTTATCCAATGTATGGACAGATGAGTAAAAAATAAAGACAAAAAAAGATAATAGGGGAGATAAAGAGTATGGGATGCTTTAGGTATTCTTTTTATTTTTGGAATAATGAAAATGTTCAAAAATTCATTGTGTTGATGAATACACAACTATATGATGGTACTGTGGACTACTGATTGTACAGTTTGGATGATTATATGGAATGTGAATATACCTCAATAAAATCGCATTTAAAAAAAGATGAGCTGTAAACCGAATCTTTGGGAGGGCTGGAGAAACAGGATCAGGGCTAACTTGGGACAGAACCGGCTTGGTGAGGAAACAAAAGCTGCTGCTGCCGCTGCTGCTTGCACAACCCACATCTTCTCATGAGGACTTCACTACAACCCAGGGGTAGACTGCATTTTCCAAAAGCGGCTACAATTATCACATTATCCTACATTCCCTTCCACAATGTGACTTTTCCACTCCACCACTGAGTGGCAGGATCTAGTCCCCTCCGCTTGAGTCAGGGTGGGCTTTGGACTGCTCAGACCAAGAGAATACCACAAAAGTGACACCACATGATAATCTGAAGTTTGGTTATCAGAGGCCATGATGCCTCCACCTGGCCCGCTTGGAATGCTCACTCTTGTCACGCTCCCTCTTGGAATCCAGCTGCCAGGCTGTGTTTCCCACAAAGAGGCACCCCAGTGGACAGTCCCAGCCGAGTCAGGCCAGGTGCCAGACATGTGAGCATGGAAGCCTCCAGATGATTCCAGCCCCCAAGTGTTCATGTCATCTCCAGCCTTCAAGGCTTCCCAGGCGCAGCCTCCGTAGCATGGAGGAAAGACAAACCATCCCTACTGCGCCCACAGACTTCATGAGCATAATAAAACAATTGTTGTTTACTCCATGAAGTTTGGGCTGTGTGTTACATATAGCAACAGTAACCTGAACAAATCCTCACTGTTTTCCTTGAAAATCCAACATCTCTGCAGCGATCCGTGCATCTTTGCTCACTTCTGGAGTCTTGTACAGGTGCTTGATATGCCTCTCCCTTCACCACAAGGGAGGTTCTGGAAGCTCATCCTCTGGATTCCACCCTGCAAAGAGAGAATTTGTAATCTGGGAAATCATCAAAATACATGTTGGGTGGCTGGCACTGACAGATGGCCACTAGTTCGGATACCACACGTAGACTGTGAGAGGAATGACCTTACACCCCCTCCCCCACTCTGCCTCATAATTTGTCCTTGTCTCTGGAGTTGGCATGTTGTGTTGTGTGCTGACTTCACTCTTCTTTTCAGGCAGGAGTTCTCAAGCTTGAGCAGGCATCAGCATCACCTAGAGGGTTTGCTGAACAGCTGGCTGGGCCTCAGCCCCAGGGTTTCTGACTCAGCAGGTGTAGGAAGGGGCTGGAGATTGGCGATTGCTAAGAGTTTCCAGGTGATGCTGAGGCTGCTGAGAACCACTGACTTAAGGCCTCAGGGTGGCAGTTTTCAGTTCTGGCCGTGCATTTGCATTCTCTTGGGGAACTTGGAAAAAAAAAAAAGTCTGGTCCCCACCATAGACCAATTGCATCGAAGTCAGCTTGGTTAAGCACTTCCGCCCTGGGGGAAGACCGCGCCCTGGGAAGCCTCTTCTGAAGAGAGCTGCCATTAACAAGTGTTTAGCATCTAGGGAAGAGGTGGGTCCCTAAGTTAGATGCCCAGAAGTAAAGCCCATATTTGGCTTTGGGAGAATTCCTGCCTAGTGCCTGACCTTGCTTTCTTGGGTCTAGAGACACCAGGCTGAAGTGTAAAGGGACCTGTAGGGCCCACACTGCCACACCCCACCCCGCTACCTCCACAGTGGGATAACTGAGGCCTGGAGAGGAGATAAAGACCAGAGGCCCAGGCTCGTTGAAGGACAAAGCCTGGGCCTTTGTATTTATACCCAGTTCCCCAGGAGATTCCCATGCCTGCCACAGTTTGAAAACCACTGTGAATAAACAATATAATGCAAGTCATATACAATTTTGAATTTAAAAAAGTAAAAAAAAAAGTGAAATAAATTCTAGAAACATTTTATGTAGCCCAATATCCAAAATATGATCATTATCATTTCAATATGCAATCAGTAAAAAAAAAATTGGTGAATATTTTACATTGCTTGTTTCCTACTAAACCTCACAGCAGATCTCATTGGATGCTGAATTTTCACCCAAAATACTTGAACTGCATTTAGATTTCATGAAATCTAACAACTGAAAAAGCAGATTCATATAACCAACTTGTTTCAAAGCAGGGTGACCCACTCATCCTGGTTCCCCTGGGACTTTCTTGGCTTTACAACTGAAAGTTGGACGTCCCAGGAACATCCCAGGAGATTCAGGACACTGTGTCACCGTATTCCAAACATACTTGAACGTTATTAATAATCGGATGGAGAATCCATTTTTAAATCTGAATTTCAGCTCATTAAAATCAAGTCAAATAAAAATTCAGTTATACTCATGGCACTGGCTACATTTCGAGCACTCAGCAGCCACATGGGCTAATAATGGCCACCATATTGGAGAGGACAGGTCTAGGGGAGAGGAGCCTCCCTTCCCCTGTACAACCTTGGAGGATCTGGGCTTATTTTTCTTAAGGGAGCTGAGGTTTCTTCTCATGGACCCTAAAGGGCATTGAGCAAAGGATTTGCAAGGACAAAGCCACTGTGCAGAGAGCAACCCTGGCAGGAGGAAGATGAGGGAGGGGGAGGGAGGAGGCCTGGCAACCATACAGGACAGATGGCCATGGCCTGATGGTCAGGACAGAGAGGGAGGTTGAATTACAGAGGCGTGCAGCATGGAAAAGCAATATGACTTGGTGACTGATGAAGTATTTAGGGGTGGGGGAAGGGAGCAGGAAGCAGGAGGCAGCCCTCTAGGACGATTCCCTGATCTACCTCGCCCTCCCTCCTTCCCCCTACCAGGCTGACTCCAGGGTGCTGCAGTTACCTATTGCTGCTCAAGAAACCCACCGCAAAAAACCCAGGCAAAATGTAGTGGCCAAGAACAATAATGATTGCATTATCCTCTCTCATGGTTCTAGAGGTTACCTGAGCTCTGTGAGATGGTTCCCACTCATGGTCTGTCGTGTGTCCCAGAGAGCTGGCACTGGAGTCATCTCGAAGCCCTCCGTGCTCCCAGGATGCGGTTGATGCTAACTGGGATACATGCGCGTGGTCATTCCATATGGCTTGGGTTTTCTCACAGCAAAGGGGAGCCTGGTAAGGCTTCCAAAGAGAAACATGTAGAAACTGTATCGTCTTTTCTGGTATCTTTTCAAGAGTCACATAGTATTGTTTCTTCTGTAGTAATAGGCCTGCCCAGATTCAAGGGGAGGGGAGATAGACCCAGGGTCTTGAATGATTTCCTGTGTCATAAGCGTAAGAAGAACACATGGAAGGGAAGAGTTTGTTAAGGTCATCTTGGAAAATACAATGCGTCATACTAAGTTTGTAACTTGAAGGATTGGGGAGATGGTGGTGTTATCTAAGAAGGAATTAGCAAAGGAGGAGCAGGTGGAGGTACCTGGGTTAGATGATGACATTAAGTTTCAACTGATTGGGTTGGCCAAGGCTGGCCAAGGCTGTGGACATTTAGATGCACACAGCCATCCATTAAGGAGTTAGGTATGTGAATTGGGGCTTTAGGATTTGGAGGGGGAATTATTGTTCTGGAGCCATGAACATATTAGAAGACAAAAACTGGGTGTGCCCAGAAAGTGAGAGAAGATAAGGGCTGAGGAGATGTATTGGCTCTCTAGCGCTGTGTAACAAACAGCCCCAATACTTAGTGACTGAAATCAATAACTATTTATTATTTTTCACATACTTGCAGGTTGACTGGGTGGTTTTCTCATGTGGCTGCATTCAAATATCTGGCCTCACTCCTGTCCCATTGTAGGTGCTGGCCATTGGCAGGGGGCTGGGCTCAGCTGAACACTTAGGCCTCTCTCTCCATGTGGTGTTTCATCCAAAGCTTCCCAACAGCATGCCAGTCTCAGTAGCACCCTAAGAAGGCAAGGCCCAGTGCAAAGCACTTATCCAGCACATTTGCTAATATCATGTCAGCCAAAGAAAGTCACATGCCAAACCTAGTGTCAGCGTGGGAAGTGTGCTTACCCAGATGCATGATTTATTGGCAGCCATCACTGTGACAATCCACTAGAGGAGGGAAGTGATACGACTGCATCAGTTCTTACTTATGTACCAAACACGGAAAGGGATAAGGCGGTATTGTTTTTGTTTTTGTATCACACAAGAGGAAAACTGATCCTCATCGTCACCAGGGAGCAGGCCAAAGTTCGGTGAGAAGTGGGGAGTGTTACAGTTAGTCAGACCAAGGAATAACAAACCCACGGAGACCTCACCCCTCACCCTAGCTGGACCTCCACCACATTTAGGATTGGGCAGAGAAAGAGAAACCAAAGTTGGAAAACCCAGAGTTGGAAAACCCAGAGGAACCGGGAGCATACAATGAAATGCTAAGGAACCAAGAGAAGAGGGAATTCCACCCACAAAGTGCTGACACTGAACTTGTGTGCTCTCGAGAGTTTTTCCTTAAATCTGAGGCACTGGACACCTCACTTGCCTCACCCTAGCCCCAGCCACAAGCCATTCTCTAGATTTAGCAATGGAGAGGTCAGCCTCCTTAACCTCTCAACCATAAATGTCAGCAGTTAGTTTTCGCAAAAATTTAAACACCAAATACAACCCAGCAAACGCAATTCTGCAAGCCAAACCAATCCACAAATTTGTAAAATTTAGGATGGTCTGGCTTGATTAAAGATAAATCCCATGCAGTTTCCAAACATTTTTGACCAAGACCCCCCCAGGGAGAAATACCTTTTATATTAAGATCCAGTATCCCTGGCCCCCCCGAAACACACACACATACACCCACATGCAAACACACATCCAAAATGAAGGTTTCACAAAACACAGTAAAGATAATAGTCATCTGTCATTACTATACTACTTTCTATTGCATTAATTCTGCGCTGCTGGTTTTTATTTTTTTATTTTTTTTTTTAAATGCCAGTCATGCCTTGTTAAATTGACCTTACCATTCACTCACCGGCCACAGCCTGCAGATTGAAAAATACTGACTTAGAACATTCAGAGCAGAATTCAGGAAACTGGCCAAATCCTGCATTTTGCCTCATTTGTTTTGTTTCACCTGTTGGCTGTTTTTCGAAAACTTTGGATTCTCTGCTTTAAGGCAGACGTCCCTTCCCCAGCCCAGCTTCCCACCGCCTGGCACCCAACTACGTTAGGCAGCTATGTTATCTGCAGACCTCTCCATTCTAAACAAATAGTTGTATGTGTTTATTCAGTCCCCAAACATTGAATGAGTGGCTCTCATACTCCAATCACTACTGCAGGCACTGGGCATATGGAGGGGAACAAAGCAGACAAAACTGACTGATATCATGGAACTGAGATTCTAGAGGAGAGACAGGCAAAAATATGTATACATTTGATTTTAAGTGATAAAGTCTCTAGTGAAAAATAAAGCGAGGAAAGGGATAGGCGTGCTGTGAGATCCACCCCAGGTGACGGCTCTGCCCCCCTCTGTGGAAATGAGGAAGCCCCCTTTGTTCCTCCTTAAGATCCTCTTCCAGGGTAGGGCTGAGTGTGAGAGAACACAGTCAGAATTTTCCTCAAAAATAAGAGTTCCCAGCCTGCCCCAGCAGGTCGACCTGACCGATCATGTCCCCAAATTACTCTGCCAAAGGGTAAAGCATCAGTAACCAGCAACTAGAAACTTCCAAAACCAGTCAGCCTGTAAGGGGGAGACTGGAGGACACGGTCATGGCTATAATGAAGACCTCCAGATGTTTCTCAGGTTCTCCCCTCATTCGCAGTCCCCACCACCCCCTCGGCCACGGGATAAACGGCCCCCTCACAGCTCTGTGCACGTGACCCCTCTTGACCTGACTCCTGGTTACTGCCCCAGCCTTATCTCCTGCCTCTCCTCCCTCACATTTTCCGCTCCAACAAAGCTAAACACAGCACCGTGGGGGCTTTCACGCTTCTGTGCCTTTGGACACGCTGTTCCTTCTGCCTGGAAGGCCGCTGCCCTGCACTCCCTTCCCCCTCCTAACGGGCGGGCTCCCAACCACCCTTCAGAGCCCCACCCCAGAAGCCCCCTCCTCCAGGAAACCCTCTTTGATTTCTCAGGGGCCGAGTCTTAAGCCGTACCCCACACACACACACACACACACACACACATACACACTTATTCCCTGGCCACCTCTCTGTGCCTAGCATCCCCTTTGCGGTCGCTTCTCTGCGCTGGAATTGTTGGTCCCTAACCCCCTCGCCCATCCACTCACCCACTCAGGCCTCTGCCGCTCGCCTGGCACCCCAAAGCGCCTAGTCCCCAGCGCCGAGTGACCGGAGCCTGTCCTAAACTCAGGCTGTCCGGAAGCCGCCACCTCCCCCCACCCACCACCTCCCCATGTCTTCCCTCGGCCTCCCCCCCACCTGCGGGCCCGGGCTCCCCCCAACCCCCCCGGCGCGGCCGCCCAGCGCCCTGACAGCGGCGGCCGGCGGCGCCCAGGCCGCGCGCGCCGACTACAAGTCCCGGCTCGCCCCGCCTCGGCCGCGCCTGCGCAGCGGGCCCGCGTTTGAGTGGCAAGTTGTTTGTTCCACCGAGCACCAGCTGCTCCCCGCGCCCGGCGCCGCGCGCCGCTCCTCCGCCAGCCTGCCTCCCTCGCCCGCCGCCGCCGCCCGGCTCTTCCCGCCCGCAGCCCCTCGCAACTTGGCGGGCCTCCCCTTTGTCTGCCCCTCCCGGGCCGCCGCCGCCGCCGCCGCCCCCCGGCCGCGCCGGAGCTCGCCGTCCCCGGGGCCGGTGCCCGCGGCGGCGCGGGGCCGGCTGGGGCGCGGAGGGGGCGGGGGCCGCCGGCTCGCCCCCCGCCGATGAGCCGCCGCCGAGCGCGGGCGGACGATGGAACTCCACATCCTGGAGCACCGGCTGCAAGTTGCCAGCGTCGCCAAGGAGAGTATCCCGCTCTTCACCTACGGCTTGATCAAACTTGCCTTCCTGTCCTCCAAGACCAGGTGAGCGCGGGGACGCGGCGCGGGGACGAGGCGCCGGCCGGGGAGAGACAAAGAGGCGCAGCCGGGGCGCCCGTCCTCGCCGCGGCGGCCCGGAAAACAACTTCGGGCCCCGGGGAGCGCCCCCGCCCCCCCCCCC
>PVIY010041445.1:0-21644 GCA_004026745.1 Myrmecophaga tridactyla
AGGTCTCTGGCTGTGTGGGCTCTTATGGGTCTCATGGCTCTCTCGCCCTCTGAAGCATTTTCCAAAATGGTTTCTTCTTAAAAGGATTCCAGTAAAGTAATCAAGACCCACCTGGAATGGGTGGAGTCATATCTCCCTCTCATCAAAGGTTAATACCCAAATTGGGTGTGTCATATCTCCATGGAGACAATCTAATCAATTTCCAACCTACCATACCGAATAGGGACCAAAAGAAACAGCTCGCTCCGTAAGATGGAACAAGACTAAAACATAATCCTTTCAAACAAGCATGGTGAACAACGCCTGGTTTGAAAGACTGTTGAAGTAATGAATTATTTATTCTCTGGAAAATCAGAGAGCAGAGAGGATTTTTTTTCTCTCTCTTCAAAATCCAAAGTGATGATTGTGGGTTATCAGATTTGGGGCCTATTATAAAGGGTCCCAGATTATAAACTTTTACAGCAGTCACATATATTCAGAAGTTTTAACTGTTACTTCTAAATTCTGACATATTGAGCTATTTGTGTATAACCTGGTCATTCCCGGAAGCTTCGGGTATTTATTTGACACCTGAGACTCTGAGTTGGAGCACTGACACTGTGAAAGTGAGCATTACTCCATATAACAACTTTTTAAGGAGTTGCAAAAGGAATCAAGCTACAATAAGAGATATGATGAAGCAGTATGGATAGGACTAAGATAAATCAGAATACAGGGTAATGGATGATATGGGGTCCATATTTTAAAACTTCAAGTTCTAGGTGAGACCAAAGGGAAAGATATTTATTTGGCGTAAAAGTTATATTTGGGGTAGCACATTATCTAATTTAACCTGTATGGTCAGTTTATTGGAACACTATCATTGCATGGAATCTTGACTAGCGTGTTAGACCTTGTTGATTTGTACAGGCTAGTGTAATGCCCCCATCTATCCCCAGAGTAATTTGGGCAGAGAATGAAAAAGTATTTGCTAAGTCCCTTTGGTGGACTTGGAAGAAAGGAGGAAAAATTCCCTATCTGGGGAATTCCTGATATTCTTCCAGGCAGTGGGGACAACCAATTTAATAGGCTGAACCTTTGAAATTGATGTTTGCCCATATGAAACTTACTCCCACAAAGGTAAAGCTAAGACTACTGATAATTATGCTTAAGAGTCACCCACAGAAAACTTCTTTTGTTGCTCAGACGTGGCCTCTCTCTCTAAGCCAAGTTGGCAGATGAACTCACTGCCCTCCCCCTTACATGGAACATGACTTCCAGCAGCATAAATCTTCCTGGCAATGTGGGACAGGACTCCTGGGATATGCTGGAACATAATGGGATTGAGAAAGCCTTCTAGACCAAAAGGAGAAAGGGAGAAGTGAGACAAAATAAAGTTTCAGTGGCTGAGAAATTTCAAACAGAGTCAAGACAATATCCTGGAGTTATTCTTATGCATTATATATATATCCCTTTTTAGTTTATGGTATATTGGAGTGGCTGGAGAGAAGTACCTGAAACTATTGAGCTGTGTTCAGTAGCCTTGATTCTTGAAGATGATTGTATAAAGATATAACATTTACAGTGTGACAGTGGGATTGTGAAAACCTTACATCTGATACTCCGTTTATCCAGGGTATGGACAGATGAGTAAAAGAGTAAGGATAAAAAATAAATTAAAAATAGGGAGAGATAGGGAGTACAAGGGTAGTTTAGTGGTAGAATTCTTTCCTGCCATGCAGGAGACCCAGGTTCGATTTCTGGCCCATGCACTTCCCCAAAAAACAAACAAACAAAAAAACAAACAAATAAAAATTCGAGAAATGGTGCTGCAATAACAGGATACTCACATGGAAAAAGAACGAAATGTCACCCCTGCCATACAGCATACAAAAAAAAAAAAAAAATAGGGGGAGATAAAGGGCAAAAAATTGGGTAGATTGACATACTAGTGGCCAATGAGAGGGAGAACTAAGGGGTACTAGGTGTATGAATTATTTTTTTTTATTTCTTTTTTGAGAGTGATGTAAACGTTCTGAAGATGATCATGGTGATGAATACACAACTATGTGATGATGCTGTGAGCCACTGATTGCACACTATGTATGGACTGTGGGTGGGTGGGTAAAGATTTGTCAATAAAAATGTTTAATTAAAAAAAAACAGAAGTTATGATAGGGGGCAATGGTGGTGATAAAGTGCTGCTGACAGGATGAAATCAGAATTTTTCAGTGCCGTCATTCAATAAATATGTATTTCCCAAACATCTGTAACGCGAAGGCACTGTATTCGTTGCTGGGGAAAGGCTAGACTTAGACTTGGTCTCTCCCCTCAAAGAACTAAGGACTTTATGCTAGCAGAGAGGAAATTGGTAGCCATGGACTGTGCCTCAGAGGGCTTGGTAGGGTAAGCTGGGTTTTAAAAGGCAGATGGACTGTCCTCAGGTGAGAAGGGCATTCTAGAAAAAAAAAATCTCAAGATTGCAGAGTGCATGCATACAGGTGGGAAGATGAGGAGAAAGAATATGTGAAGGGAAGTCAGGTTGGGTGAGATGGTAGAAAGTTGTAGCTGCCATTTTCAGGAGTTTAGACTTTGGTTGGCAGTGAGAAACCATAGCAAGATTTTAAAGCAAGAGGTGACATGATTTTTGTTTTACATTTGTTTTATAGAGGAAATTCTCTGCTGGCGGTAAAAGACAAGATGAGAGACAGATGATGAGGACTCTGGGGAAACATGAGGGAATGGGGTGGGCATTTTATTTATAACTTGCTATGCCTGGCACTGTCTAAAGTTTGATTTGTTTGCTGAATTAGATAAAGACAAGATAGCACAATTAATTCCAGATTTGATTTCACTTCTTAGTGGCCGTGTATTCTTGGGTAAGGACCTTAAAATCTCTACTCATCTTCCCTACCTGCAGAATGGGGATAACAGTGGTGCCTCCAGCATAGGGTTGTGGCAAGTTTTAAAATGTTGTATCTATGTACGTGTAGCCTTTGGAGAAGTGTCTGGTATGTAGTACATGCTAAATTAAGGTTGCCTGCTCTTTTTATATTTTTTTTCATCAGTTCATTGATTTGCTTATTTATCTGTTCATTCAATCAATGTAAATTTGCTTTTAAAACAATCCAGGATAATCTGTAGATTGTCATTTGTAAGTTTTGCAGAATTTTACTGATATATTCACCTTCCTTTCTTAAGTCCTCTAGGGCCAGAAACTTCTAGAGGAAATAGGAAAGTTAGGCCTATAAATAAAAACAGCTACTTCCTCCCTGATGTAAAGTGTGAACTGAAAATTTTGCAAAGAATGTTGCTGTATGTTGGTCCTTTGGGTCACTTGGGGGGAAACGGGAAGTATAAATGAATTTTCAGTATGGGAGAAGTTGGGCATTCTGACCTTAGAGTACAAACGTGCTTTTATTGTTTTGATTACAGATTCTGAAATTCCCGAACATAGTTTGAGCCACATTTCAATACAAATGCAGAAACACCTTCAAAAATGCCCACTATAAAAATTTAATTACATAATTACATATGCCTTTACTTCCCTCTTTGTGAAAATAATTTACTGCAAAATAATTGTGCCGCATTCTCAACTTGGAGCAATAATTGTATTTCCCATGAACATAATAAAAATTATTATCTAATTATATTTCTATTATATATGTGTATTTATTATATAAATATATATTTCTATATTATCTAACTCAATAACTGCAGGCTCAGATATTGGCACTTAGAACACAGATCTAATAAGAAAGAAATCGTTCCTTATATTTCCTTGTACAGGGCCAGTGTTTTGATTCTTCGCGATGTTAGGGATCGTATGAAATGGAAAGCTGCCTCCATTAGGTTATAGGAAGGGTCTACAGGATTTGGGGGAAGAAATGAACATCTTGTTACTTTTTCCCTTTGTAGAGCTGGGAAAGCAGTTCTTGACAGAGAGAGACAAATGCATCTCCTCTGGATAGTTGAGATGAACAAAGCTTTCCTTGACACCAAAGGTTTTTATTGTACCAGAATGCGAACTCTTCATTGATGGAACAGATCCTTTTATATGATCTGTCAAGATTAGCAAGCCAGATGTCACCATCCCCAATTAAAATACGGCATCATGAAATCACAGTTAAATTATTGAAGCCCAATCCATGAAGTGGCAAGAAATTACAGATACTGCATTTCCTCTTCTCTGTCACTGGGAATTGCATTTCAGTAGCATTGAGTAGTTTTAAAAGAATACCCATAAATTATTTAAATTACACTCTATAACTTTTGCCTTGATTCATGGCTAAGCAATTTTGACTGGTTAATAAATTAAGACAATGCTGTTTTTTTAACAAGATAATTTACTGAAAATATTTTTGCAGTATTGTGACTATGTGGTTAGAATAAAGAGCTAAGAAAGTGGGAGACAAATGAGGAATGGGTGACTTATAGTCTGGTCCCAACCCTGCCAGGAACAGATGTGTGACTTCAAGTGAATAACTTACTTTTTCTGATAACATGTATCCAATCTCCTTTGAGGCACTTTTGTGAGAATCAGGTGAGCAGAGGTAAGTGAAAGCAATTTGAAGCATATAGAGCACTCAAAATAAATACAACTATCAAGCATCCTTAAGTCATCTTAATAGACTGAAACAAACTCCAAATAAATGTTGAGGGACATGTTTTGTTTGTTTAATTTTACAGGGAACAAGGGAAACTCTCAGTCATCACTGCACTACCCTTGGTGATGCTCTTCGGAAGGAGAATGATTTTGCTCTTATAATTGATGGGAAAACCCTCAAGTATGCCTTAACCTTCGGAGTACGACAGTATTTCCTTGACTTAGCCTTGTCATGCAAAGCTGTCATTTGCTGCAGGTAAGTCAACTCTCCTTGATATTCTCAGACTTCAGTGAAGAGTGACTTAATCTTAATTTTTTAAGTTCTTTGAACTTACTCTCTGCATAGAATTTGTGAGTGCTGGGTTATTGATTAATTCATTCACTCAAGACTCAAGATTCATAAACTGAAATAGAATTTGTTAGAGTTTTTGAAAGTCCGCCAATTTCTTTGACAATTATTATACATACGTTTTATACATAATTTGAATTGACAGTCTTGTAACCAGTTGCAAGTGTGTCAATTGGGTTGTTTAGCTGAATGTCCAGCCAGGCATACTTACTAAGGGTTCTATTTTTCTACACTTAAATCTTTAATTCTGCTGTTTGCACTTATTTTAGGGAAGGGCATGATGGGAGACTCTAACTCTGTCATTTTTCATATAGCAGAACATTTTTCTGAAGACTATTTTTTGACTCTGTTGTCCTTCACCCTTTAATTTATAATATTGCCAATATCCTAAGTTAAAATCTGCTTCGAGTTATCAAGGGTCAATCCACAGAATTGGATTTTTGTAAACAATTTAGCTCTAGTCCTCCCTGAGTTTCTTGAAAGGGAAACTTCCCCATCTCTTTGTCTCTAAATTGTTTAAACTATGTCTTTCTATAATATAAAGTGTGTGCCTAACTCTGCCCTTTTTCTCCTTCTCTTCTGGTCACCACGAAATCTAAAGGACTTTTGTCTTTGCTATTCACTTACTAAATCTCACCAGCTCTTCAGATTAGATCCAAGGTAGCAGTTTCTCCAAATGTTTTCTCTTCTTGGGAGATGAAATGTTAGCAGAACTTCTTGGAAATGTGAAAACAGTATTTTAAAAAATGTTCTATTTAACTGTATTATTTTCTTTAGAAAGATTTCATAATAAAGGAATGATAGGTTTTTAACTCTTTTTTTGTAAAAGCTTATTTACTTAAATATCCTGTATATAATGTTTTCTTCAAACTTACAAGCCACACCTTATAGGTGGTTTCTAAATTTAAATTTAAATATTCTTTTCTAATATAATGTAAATCATACTCAATAAATATCCTCTCTAAGCATCATTTCAGCCTACAAAATGATATCCAACGGAGAATTGAGTTCCTCATTATTCCCGAGTCTAATTATTTTAGTAATATAAGCTCTTTTTTCTTTCTTATGGCATCATTAATAAATAATCTCACTATAAAGCTCTTGGCCAATATATTGCACAGATGTTTAATATTAGTAATTGTTGGGGACTAAATCACATCCCCACAGAAAGCATGTTCAGGTCGCAACCTCTGGTCCTGTGGGTGTAAACCCATTTGTGAATAGGACCTTTGAAGATGTTCTTAGTTAAGGTGTGTCCAAAGTGAATGAGGGGAGACCTTAATCCAATATGACTAAAGTCTTTATAAGCAAAGGAAATTTGGCATTGAGATAGAAGTCTCGGGGAGCAAGCAGAAGCTGGAAGTCAGCAGAACCTGGAAGAGAAATAGAAGATGCCACCATGAGCTTTGCCATTTCATAGAAAAGCCCAGGAACCACAAAGATTGCTGGCTAGCCAAATGATACCAAACCCAGGATGAAGCAGGACTTGTAGCCTCTGAAACTGTGAGCACATAACTTCCTGTTGTTAAGCCAGTCCATTGAATGGTATTTTTTTAGCAGCCAGGAAACTGAATCAGGCTTTTTGGTTAAACGTGATAAAGAGTTGGAAATTATTTCATCTTGACTGTTGCATCTGCACTTTGTTATCCTTGTGTCTTGTAAAATCTACTTTTGCTATGACTTTTCATGGCTCCTTCCTTATTAAACTCTTGATAAAGGCATAGTAATGTTTAGCTCTGACTCTTGCATCAGGAAAATTCTGTGCCAGATTTCCTTTCTTTGTCACTTTCACTAATAAAGATCAACAAAAGATTGCTCAAATGCACAAAGACTGTTGGTTCCTATTAGGAAACAGAACACAGCGCTCTTTAGATAAAATGACCGGTTCTATTTAGTTGACATCTATTGTGTGCCTAATGTGTGCTGAGCATAGGTGCTGCACATACAGCAATGAACATAAGATTTGCTACCTGCTGCCTATGTATCTTTCTGAATTTGTGTCAAATCGTAATTGGTTTGAAAGATGTGGGAGGCCCATTTTCAGTCGTCACAGCTGAGCCTCATTCTTAGAGCATTGCTTAACATAGGAACTCCTACCATTCTTCAAAAAGTTGAACCACAAAATTAAACCACAGCAGAGGGTGAGAAAAACTAGAAAGCAGAGTCAAGAGAGGAAAATGTGTTCTATGTTTGTGAAATTCTTCCCGAGGTCCTTGTTCTGGATGCTCACAAGTCACATGGAGCTGGGGGCTCCTCCAGGCGCCAGACCCCTGGGAGGGAATCGCTCAGCTGTATACGTGCAGCTCAGCTCTGCAACTGAGCTCATAAAGATGTGTGTGGCCCCTTCCTCCCTTCGGCCCTGTTTTATGCATGCTTGAGGACCATGAAGGTCCCTGTGCAGACACTGAGTTTTATTTAGAGTTTTAGGGTTTGTGTGTATGTGTGTATGTAAGTAAAATGTCTTTCCTCGGTTTTTTTTTTTTCTTCTAATTACCTTCATACTTTCTCTCTTCCCATAAGGACTGTGGTTCAGCTTCCGGCCTGGCTTTGAGAATCAGTCTAAGCCTATAATTACATCAGTGCCACTGCTGGAATTTCTGTCTGTGCACCTTCTTAGCACAAAAGCCTTGGCCTCGTGCCTCTTGGCATTCAAACTATTGGCACAGACCATCTTCTTGGTCATTTGCTTTCTGACCTCTAAGTATAATTTCCATGATAATGCTTCCACCGCTAGATAGGAATTGGTAGGTGACTCTGTGTATCATTATTCTGTATAATTAAACAAAAGTGCCACTCCACTTTTTCAGATGATTACAATCCCCCAGCCTCAGGAAATTCTCTATTTTACCCCATTATATGACAGATGCTCCAGATAAATACCGAATATTATTTCAGAACACAGTATGGTATTGTTTCCCAAATTCGTTTATGTTCATCCTGGCTTTATGGGTTTCCTCCTCAAACTTATATTTAGATTCCAGTCTAGTTCGAGTCCCTGCACACGTGAATATAATTCAGAATCCAGTTTTCCCCTGCAGTCTTCTCTTTAACTATAGCTAGAGTGAAAGTGATGGAGAAAGACTTCCCATAATAGATAAGGAGGCTCTCAATAGTAGTTCTGTCTTCAGGGTTGCGTCAGCCACTTTCTTCCCTGGCGTTATCAACATAAAGGGCAGGAGGAAATTTTTAGTGTTTGCCTAAGAGTTACAAAGATGAGTGTTTTCCCTGAAGAATCTACAGTTGAACTGGAGGAAACTGTTGTTCTTAGTCAGTCGTCATTATATCTTTCCCTCAGCACCATTTTCTGAAAGGAATATTCAGAGACAGAAATAATTCCCCGCCCCCAAATTATTCAGGGTTCCAGAGTCCTGGTTTTGGTTTACAAAGTGAAGATTACATGTTATGCCTCAAATAATTTTTTACATATGTAAAACCAAGAAGTATAATGAAATCGATTTTCATCCATCTAACAAGTACTGTATTTCCGTAGATACTCTACAGCTTTTAGATTCTTATCATTGTGTCCATTGACCTGTGTGACCTGATTAGGTTAATAGGAAATGTGCATCTAGATTTTGGGGTAGTTTCTGATAAGTTTTCCTGGTTATAGACATAAAGTACTCCTTTGCATTCTTTCTTCCCTTCTATTCCCGTGCACAGGCCCACTGATTCTTTTCATTTGGGGTGGTCACAGATACTTTTGAAGAATGAGTGAAAGCTGTGGACTTTCTCCAGGAAAAATACACATACAAACCAACACACATTCAAAATTACATGCACCTCTTTAGGGGTTTCAGACTCCCTGAAACTCCTTGGATACCAGGTAGAGAGGCAAAAAAAGCATGCTCTAAAACTCATATGGAAGTTTTGTGCATGCAACAAAAATAAAGAGCTATCTTGGGAAGTAGTTGTCCCACATAAATCACTCCTGACCTCAATTACAGATGCTTTATGTCTTAAGCTCTTGCAGGTTGTATAATTGGTATAAAGGCATTTGGGAATTCATGAAATTCTTATTCTAACTCTATCCATATAGCACTTTGAATACTTATGCAATCTCTGTGGTTTTGGTTTTGTGAACCCTAAAATAAAGAGATTTAAGCATAGCAAGGATTCAAATCCTATAGCAGTCCTGGCTATATAAAGCAGTTAAGAGTGGAGTTCCTCTGGCATAGAAAGTTGGAAAAGACACGTGCACAAATGCATGCACCCTGCCTAGGTTATCTCCTTCCAATTTGGAAGCTTTAGAATCAGCGGACCTCTCATATCCCTATCAGGTTTTGGATGAACCCTACTTCTGTTGAGCCACTCTGTTCTGGGAATAGTCTTTCTACTGCTTGGATCAGCATAATTTGGGGAAGCATCTGTTCTACCTCTTTTAATATTCCCTCAAGAAGAGAATGGGAATGTTGCAGTAAAGTGTTGCTGTGTGTTAAATAGCATGTAGTTTCTAAGGTCCTAGTCAGTTCACATAACCCAGCCTTTCAAAGAATTCTATATTTTTTCTGTAGTTGTCAGTTTAGTTTAAACATATTTTGAAACTTACATTCTGTGACAGTTGGTTGAAAATTGGCTTAGAGTCTCCAGCTTTTAGACTGTCTGGTAATCACCGTTCTTCCCCATAATTTATGTGTTCATGTCTTCTCAAAAGCAGAAGTCAGACTGAAGTAAGCATTTTCCCTTACTTTGCAACACTTCTAATCAAAGTTTAACCCCCTTTTAGGCCATTTCTCCCATAGTGTATAAAAAACGCTTGACTTTGGTGAATGCTGTCATTCGGGGGTGGCATTCCAGGGAAAACCTTTCACCTTAGCCTGATCAAGGGGTCCTCCAGGAAGAAGCCTAAAGGGACACTTTGAATACTTCTCTTCTTAGCATGAGTGCATTAAATAAAGGGTCAAGGCAGATCTAGTTTTTTAAATCTTTTGGGATTGTCTTTAACTTTAAGAATGTCTCTCAGTAAATATTCTACTTAAAGGGAAGTCAGAAAGCACAAATGAAGCTCATAAATGCTCAACAGACATTCCTTTAAAGAAAAAAGATTGTGAACACCATTGGATGCCAAGCAGATGTTTGGCGTTGAGAAGACTTACAAACTGTTAATGAATGTTGACCCTATATTTGTGTCCAAGAAAATATGAATAAATGTTGGAAATGTTGAAAGAGTATTTCTTTCATACATGTATGGCTAAAAGAGAACACTGAGTAAGTTTTATAACTTCATAAATTGCCCATATTTTGCCTTAATATAATAATCATCTGTTCAACCTTGTCCATCTCATTTAGCTCTACTGAATAATGTTAAAGGAACTGCATGGCTGTATTATAGCCCATAGTCACTTATGCTGTATGCTGCCAGCAAAGTCCAAATTTGACTATAGCACTCTAAAAATACATGAGAAATCTAGATGCTGTCGAGTCCCATTGTAACTGAACATTATATAGTTTTAGATATCACTCAAATTAGTTAAACCACCATCGCCACCACCTCCACTGTCACCAGCCCTCTCCCTGCCCCCCACCCCCACCCTGACACACACACACACACACACACACACACACACACACAAATCACAATGGCAGATTATGTAGTTCTGAAAAAATAGTTAGCCGGTACTGGAAAGTAAAAATAAAGTATATGTGTACAGCTCAGTGAATGATCACAAAGGGAACATTCCTGTGTGTACAGCACCCAAACATGACCATCACCCCCAGAAGGCCCCTTCTGCTCCCTTCAGTTATTATCCTCCCAATGGTAATTTCTATATTTCTTTCCATCACCTTCCCTCTTAAATTATATCTTTTTTTACTTTAGTCTTTTTCCTTAACCTGTAGATATTACAAAATCCTAATCCTCACCTCTAAATTATCTTTATTTTGCATTTTACTAACTTTGAATAAGCATCTCTTCCATAACTACATCCAAAGTTTTGATGATCCTTTTCTGCTCAGCAATTTTAAGTGCAAAGCTCTGCAGGATTTCATAAGGTCCTCCCTATAGCTTAACATAAACTGATAAATCAGCACTCTAGTGTATTCTTCAGCCAAATACAAATCTGCCTAATAGATGGATTCTGTTCTTCCCCTGTGCTGCAGTGACAGAATGAAAGCACCTTGCCTTACGATTTGCTAAGACCATGCTATATGGAACCTACCAAAATTTTTTGATCTGTTAGTCTAATGGCATTATCGTACAGGAAAAGAAAGCAGACTTAGCTTTCATTACTGGTTTTCCTCCGATGGTTTCCAATAATTACCTCCTTTTTAATAAGCATGTCTGAACCATCCCCACATGGTCCTGGAAATACACCCTGGCTCAAAACTTGGAGCAAGTTAAAGGTCCTAAGTTTTGAACTAGGGTATATTTCCAGGAGTCAAGACCAGGTAGGGGAGTAGAGCATGGAGCATAGAGAAAGGAGAGACAGCATCCTAGAGGAAACTTTGTCTCGGAAACCAAAAGGTACATCATGAAGGGAACAAGCAGACTAAAAATAAACACAAAACAAAGGGTCTGTAAGTTGAGGCATGACAGAGGAGGTAGTTCAAGACAGCATCCCCTAGAGGGAAGGAATATTTTGTAGAACATGGGGTTGGCAAAATTTTTCTGTAAAGGGCCAGTATCTGTGGCTCATGAGGAAACATGGAGAGAGTCAATCCTGGCAGTACTTTCTTATAACCTTGGTGGAGATCATGCTAAATTCCCTAGTCTGAATTTTCCAGACCTTCCTTTTCTCCTCTTGAAAACTGAGATATTTCCCTATGTCTATTCACCTGACATGAACATCTTTCTCCATGATTCATCAAAAATGATTGACACCCTTTCTGTGGTGACAGCTACACAGCGTGATGGTCCCATTAAATTTCCTTGTGCCCTTAGGTCAAGGAAAACCCTTTAAAACGTTGACATTTCCAGGGGTAGATTTGTTTTAAAATGAGGTGTCAATAGGTATTTATATATCTCAGCAAGAAGAATATAGGAACCCAGGACTATAGCCATCTAACCCTGCCCTGTCATCACAATGCCTTCCCTCTGTCATTTATGTCAGCAAATAAATCAGGCAGAGAGACATGCAGGCCTTCTGCCTAAGCTGGGAGCATCCTTGAATCCTGATAGTATTTATTTTGTTTTTTGCCCTTTATCCCCATTCCCATTCTCTTTACTCCACCTTAGAAAAGCATTCTCATGTGTTTAATGTATGTTCCTATTCACCTGCCATACTTTATTTACATATATGTGTATCAATGAAAAATGTATAATATTATGTGTGTGTTGAGAGACAGGTAAACATGCATAATAGTATTCCGGTATAAAATGTTTCTGATGTTTATTTTTCTACGTCTTTGAAATCTACCCAGGTTACCATGTCTAGTGCAAGTTTATTTCTTCTGATCACTGCTCAGTAGAATACTGTATACTTATATGTCGGTTTATTTATCCATTCCCATAGTGTTGGCCATCTAGATTGACTTTAAACTTTGCTACCACCAATAATGCTGTAATGAATATCCTTGCTGTGTGCCCATGTAAGAGTTTTTCTAGGATGTATACCCGAATAATAGTAATACTTGCAGTGTGGTAATACTTTATTTCAATCAGAACTGCCAGATTGCTCCAAAACAGCTGCTGTAGTGTATATTCCTGGGATCTGTGCAGGAGGGTTGCTGTTTTCTTTGTCACCAACATTTGACATTCCTGAATTTATAACTTTCCAATTTGAATTTATTACTTTCCAATTTGATGGTTGTAAAATAGCACCTCACTGTTTTGATTTTCATTTCACTGATCATTAGGCTGTTTGAGCATCTCTTCATATAACTTTTTACCTTTCTAGGTTACTGCTTTTGAAATTCATTCATCTATTCACTCATTCACTCACTCAACAAAATTTTTGAGCACCTAGTATGTGCCAGGTATTTTTATAGATGCTACAAATAAAGCAGTGAACAACAGGAAAAAGTAATTACTGCCTTTACATTATAGCTATTCTACAATAAAATATATAATATACATACACATATATTCAAAAGGTAATAATTCTATATATATATAAAGCCATTGAAAATAATTACTATAAAGAAAGACAATACATTGAAGAGGGATAGAGATGCTAAAATCTTAGTTGAATTTCCTTCTTCCTCAAGTAAAGGAATTCTTTGTATGTTCTGGATATCTATTCATTATTGTTTATATATGTGACAAATAGTTTCTGGTGTGGCTGCCTTCTTCCTGTCTTCTTCCTTGAGCAAAAATCATACATCTGACATGGTCAAATTCCATTAATTTTCCCTGTATGTTTTGTGCTTTTTGGATATTACTTAAGAACTTTCCACCCACAAAGATATTCTCTAACATTTTCAAAAGTGTCTTTACAGTTTTTTTATTTTCCATGTAATTTTTTAATCCATATGGAGATTTTTTTGTGGGTTTTCTTTTGTATATAGTCAAAAGGAAGAAGAATCCAGTGTTATTAATTTCTACACAGTGGTCAAATTCTCCCAATACTGCTTACTAAACAGTCCACACTTTCCTCTCTACTTTGTAAGACCATATAGTATAGCGCATAGGCTCTGGGACCAGACTTCTTGGAGTCCAAGCCCAGCCTCCACCACATGGTAATTGAGTCCCATATAAATTACTTAACTTCTCCTGCTTCACTTTTTTCATCTTTGAAATGGAGATAAAAATAACCATTGCTCTCATAGAGTTGTGAAGAATAAGTGTTAATGCAATTGTGTATTGTATATATACATGTAAGCTATTATTAAATTTTTTTTGATCTTACAAATGTTATCTAATTATCTTGTATATTGCCTAATCGATTACTTCTGAAGAGAGAACTACTGTCATATGTAAGATCCCTCTCTGACCACTGTGGCCTTTTCTGTGTCTTAAAATCTATTTTATATGATCTTAAAATTGCTACCCTGACTTTCGTTTGTTTCATGTGTACCTTCTCTGTTTTCCTAAATCCTATTTTCAAACGTTTGTATATTTGTATAATATAATGGCTAAGAATGCTGCCTTTGAATCCACATTGCTTAGGCTTGAATCTTGGCTTCACCACTTGCTTGCTATGTTACCTTAGACAAGCTCCATAGCCTCTCTGTGCCTCGGTTTCTTCATTTGTAAAATGGCAAAAATAGGAACTAATCTCACAGGGTTCTTCTGAGGATTGAAGGAGTTAAAACAAGTGAAGAGTTTAAAATATAGTAAGCACAAACAAGAGTTATCTAATATTAGCTGTTTTTATAAAGACTGTCTTTCTTAGAGACCATAGTGCAGAATCTTTTTGTTTTAATCAAACCTGTGGATCTCTTGTTTTGAAATCAATGAATTTAACTCATTTATATTTGTTATAATTGTTTCCATGATAGGTCTCATTTCTGCAATCATATTTTTATGTTTTCCATTTGTTATATTTTATTTCTTCCTTTTCTCCTAACTTTAACTGTCTAGATCAAATTTTCTTCTGCTTGTTTGAAAGTTTTATACTCTGTGTTTATTCTATCTGGTTATTTCTAAAGTTTTCATAATCATACTTGTACTTGTTTTGCTCTTTAAATGTCTATGTGTATTAGTATGTCTTCCTTCCCTAATATACACCCTTAAATAAATAGATAATAAATGAAGATATTTAGTATTTCTTGTTCCTTTGTAAGTAATTTGCTTTTTCTCTAGAAGCTTTAGAAAATTTCAGTAATCTTAATAATACCACAATGTATCTAGTTTTAGGTGTCTTTTTTTGTGTATCTTTTTAATACTCTATGAGCCCATTCAATCCAAGAGCATATGGCTTCTTTAATTCTGGAAAATTATTAATCATTATTTTTTGTTTTATTTTTCCTTTTATTCTCATCCAGGACATACATTACGTATGTGTTATCACCATGTCCTCTATTTCTTTTCATTTTTCTCTCAGTCTCCAAAAAAAAAAAAAGGAAGAAAGAGAAAGAGAGCTCATTTTCTTTCAGCCTAAAGCAGCTCCAGCCGTTCCTTACCTATCCAGGCTCATGGGAAAAGGGAAGAGAGCTGGGGCTCATGTGGGTTCCAGCCAAATACTGTGAATGGAAAAAGATGGAGGTCATAGGTTTTACACTTTGAGAACAAGGTCATGAAAGCACAAAGCAAGAAGAGGAAAGGACTCCAGGCAAAGGTCTCACTTGAGTGGAGAAGTTTCCTGCTAGAGAGTACAGCAGTCCCATAGGCAGTACTCCTCAGAAGAAAGAGGTGGCTGGACCTTGTCCCATGTAGGAGCCACTTCCTGCTCTCTCTACCACTGCTGTCTCCTTGAAACCAGAGACCATAGTGAGGCCACTGTTAAAAGGCTCTGAATGTTTAACCCTCAAGACAGTTGCTAATGAAAATCCTTAAATTAAAAACTGCTAGTGGCAGAAGGAAGGTTCTGAAGCTCTGTTTTCTTATACTTCTATTCTTCCATAGAAATGTCATTCCATATTAAAGAATCAATAAATACTTGATAAATGAATGACACCCAATTGCACATTCCCAGCTGTGCATTCTTTCTAAGCTGTGTTCCAAGTTGTCAGTCAGCCTTACTTAATGATTCCGCTTGGATGTTCCACTATTCTCTGAATTTCAGAGTGTCTAGAGCTTACCTGGTCACTTTCCTCTGAAAATCTTACTCTGGCGTTTTCTATGTATGTTTAGACCATGTTTCTCTCAGTCACCCAAATCTGAAACCTCAGGGTCATCTTTGAGTTCACTTTCATTCAAATCCACCACACACACACACACACACTTCCATGTATTTTCATTTTCATTGCCCTTATTCTAGGTAAGTTTAAGATAAATATAAATCTAACACTTACTGACCAATCCAAATCAATATTTCTAAGGATCTGCTTCTACCATGTTCTTTTTTGGCTTAAAGCTTCTAGCATCTCATTGTTTAGAGTTCGCTGTCATGTGGAAACTTTCTTATTGTGACATGCGGAAGCACCCTATCATCTCTCTCAAATCTACTCTGAAAAGTCCAGTTTCCCTAAGTCCACTTTCCCTTGAAGAAATAGTATATCCCCTTCTACCCCTAGTAATTTTTTACCTGTGTTTCCCACCCATGTAGGAAAATGTTAGAGAATCTAATATCCTTTGCAGAGTACTCTTATACTCTAGGAATAGAAAGCAAATTAAACAGATTTTTCCTCCTAACAGTGACAATTAAAAATGAATGATTTACAATATTTGTATCATGGGATGATGATATGAATTTCTATATTTTTGTAAAATTTCCATTTGTTCAGTCCTCCAATATTTTTACATCTGCTGTGTTCCAAGTACAGTGCTAGATCCAAGATAGATATTTGTTTAAAAAATGAAAATGAAGGTTGCATTGTAGACAAAAAGTTTCTACTAGGAGTAGTTTTCTTTTTACGAGGTATATTTGCCAGTTAGTGGTTTGGGGTGCCCATGACCATGCACACACACACATACCCTCAAATGTATGCTAATCAGTATGAACAGTCCCTATTTAAATATTGTCAGAACCAGGCGGTGCGATGGTGGCTCAGCAGGCAGAATTTTCGCCTGCCATGCCAGAGACCCGGGTTCCATTCCTGGTGTGTTCCCGTGTAAAAAAATATATATATATATTTTTATCAGAACCGTTGAACTGAAGGTAGTGTAATTTACTGTAACAATATATAATTCCACAAAAAAAGAGGTTTTATATTTAAAATGCATTACAAGACGGAATCTTTTTAAAAGTTGGTTTCTTTTTTGTGTTGTGGAAAGACTATCAGTATTTTCTTCCTGTTAAACTAAAACCCTATTTTGTAAGGTCTCCCTGATGCTAGTGACTGAATAGTGTATCAGCAGATGTTGGTTTTGGAAGCTAAGAAAGCGCTCACTCATCAGTCATTTGAATAGCACAGTTTTCTTACCTAGTTTTCAACCTAGAAGTGGTTGAATGTATCATTATATATACCACATACCAAGTATCATTTTTAGGACTTGCTATACAAGTCCTAAAAATTTCAAGTTTTCATTGTTTGCTGATTTCATTTCAGTAATAAATTGGTGGTAAATTTCTAGAAGAGTTATGGTATTTATGTAATTTTCATACATGTAACCCAGATTTTAGCCACATTTTTATTTCTTTTTGCCACATTTAATTTCTTCTTAACATAACACTTTATAAATAAACCTAACAAATTTTAGTTCAGAGAAGACTTGAGGAAGATTATATGAGTTAGGTTTTTCTCCCTTTTAATAATTTCTTTTGTTGGTCAGCAAAGTGTAACTCAATAGGGAAGAGATATATTTCTCCTTATAATATTTATAAGGAGAAATCTATGGAAGTTTGTTGTGAAGGAAAGTGCAGCAGATTCCCTATGAACTATCCTGACATCTGGGGCAGACCACAAACTTAGTAAATATAGGTGCTCAGTCACTATATAAAACATTCCAGATAATTAAGAAATACTGTTTCTCTTCATTTTGTTCTTAAACATTTTGCTAGGTATGCCTGCTTAAGTTCAAATCACTGGTAACATTTAAATTTACGAGGATGTCTTTGACAAAATACCATATTATCAATATACTTTTTTTATGTATCTATTAGAATTTTTTAGGTTAATACTCCCAAAACACAATCCTATAGGATAAAAAATCTTACTCCTTTTGATTACCTATAAAAAGTGCCTTAAAATATTTTTTATTGCATGTCTCTGTGTATACATGGGCATATAATCTTTGTATTTCCACCCAAAAGGTGATTCATTTAGCTAATTCCATTAAAAGAGTGCAAATTGAGGGTTATATAAGATGGACCACCCTATATACTTCTTAGCTTAATGGTAAAAATTTCCAATGCTCTAATCTCATGTTCACAGCACAGTGAGAGTTTCTACATAGCAAATATGAAAAATAATGAATAACATGTGCAGAAACTTTAGCCAAAATAATATTTGAAAGAATATTGCGCTGAGTGCACTTCCAGGTTGTTTTGCAAAAGACCACCCTCTATTTGTGGAGCCATGGGGAAGAAAACGGGGCCTTTACACTATATGCTGGATAAGTAGTCTTTTTCCACAGAGGCTCTTACTTCTCCCAAATAAGAAAGAGCAACAGTGAAAGAAAAGAGAACTGTGAATAATTTAAGCTCTGATGTAGACCCTTGGGTGGTAAAAATGTCTAGAGGAGAAGAGAGAGAGCTTTTATGATTCAGAATTATGCATTGGGTCATTTATTGCTGTTTGTAAAATTTGAATTTTGGATATCCTCAGCCATGAATATGTTGTTTTTGAAAGATGTTTGGAAGAATTCACGTGTGTGGTAAGGTTGTCCTAGACTTAAGAAAATTGTACAAATATAAAACCAAGTATAAAAATAAAGAAAGTAAATAAACCCTAATGAGTGAAGTGAGTGACTTTTAAGAGGTGAAAACACAGCAGTAGAAAAAGAATATAGTCTGGAGAATTTTGAATATGAACTTAAAGGAGTTTAATATGTGCTATTTCTTATACCTGAAAATTGAGAGCTCTCCTATCATGTTCCAGGTCAAGTCAAATTCTAACTTGTCAGAGAAGCCTCTTTCAGCCCAGGCTGATTTCTGTATCCTCTGAAATTATTAAGTACTGGCAATCATATCCCACAGCTTTATGCTGCACTTATTATTTTATGTCTTATCATTTCGTTTCGCCAAACTGTAAGCTGCTTGTAGCAAGGAACGATTTTAAATGGAGACTTATATAAACAGTATTTTTACTGACTTCAGCTTGACTAATCTGAATAGCCTCAAAGCACATTCCTGCCATAAGACATTCTGACAGGTGCTCACTGCCCGCTAGGCTCAGAGCTGGGACGACATTCTTTGATGGGAACTCACGCTTTTGCTCCCGTGACTTAACTTAGCTGCTTATCAGGAATCAATGGTACTTGTTCCCTAATCTATTTATTCCTGTTGTACTTCTTAAAGTAATCATCATTTAATTACATATTTCACAAATCGTTGAAATAACTTAATAAAAGCTGCTGTTGAGAAGAAAAGCAAGTTCAGTGCTCTAGAAAGACTTTGAGTTGCAAAACAATTTGCTATTGAACTTGGCGTGGGTAAAATAGCTTTAATCAAGGTGCAGGGAATCATTACATTCTAGTCTCTACTTTAATGAAAGAAACCATGAATGCCTTATTAGTGAGGTTCCTGTAACCAAGACATACAAATTTTTTTTTTGTAGAGCAATGTTTTTTGCTCTACAGTTTATACATTTACATTTTGTTAGAATTTTTAAGTATGTATATACTTTTTATGAATCCCCATTTTAATCTGACATCTTTGTCTGGCAACCATCTGCCATTTCATATTCATCAGGTACAGGGGCATCCACTGTTTCTTGAATATTGTTCCAAACCAGTTATCTGCTTTTGACTTTGTCAAGGAAGCACACGCCCTCCCGAGTAGCAGCTACAGTGTAATTTTGGGTTATGTCTCACTACATTATCTTTTTGTGTAAATATATATACAAACCGGTCACCTCTCCAGGGAGGATTCTTGCCAAGGGCACTCATACTCTATTTCTAACACCTGAGTTAACCAGACCCATGAAGTTAGGTGAAGATCCTAGTGCAGATTTTAATTTGAGGTATTGAAAATTGCACTGTCAAGCAGAGAAATCCATAGGTGGTTGTACTAGCTATGAAGAAAGAAAACAAAGTATAGCCCAGTACTTATCTGATGCTTCTTTCAATCAGTAATATTAGCTCACCATGCAGAGAGTTCCCCTTTACCATAATTCAGCTCATAAAAAAGCATACTGTTCCCTGCTCCACTGATCTCATGGTGTGACTTCATAATGTATTTACATTGTGAACCTGTTAAATTGTGAAGGGAACTTGATAAATGTTTTTAAATGCTTCACTCTTTTCATGCTCATTTCCCATTGCTTTTTAGATCGCTTCTTGGTGAACATTGTCTCTTGACATTTTATTAAATGTCAGCTGTTTTCCATGTTTGGAATATGGGCCTAGAGCCAGTGGGCTTACCAATTTATCTTAGCCTGTTAAGAAAAATTAAATAAAATGTGAAAATGAAATGAAAACTGCTTTGAAGAGAAATGGGGGCTAACAGTGAAATTGCACATTAATGGCCTGGTACCCATTCATTCCCCTGCTGAATTCACAGTTGTGTCAGTTTGTGCCTTTGCCAGACTCTGAAAGGAAACCCAAAGAGAAAATTAAAAATAATTCTTTCGTATAGCAAACATTTATCACACACCTACTCTGGATTGGGCATGAGGCATACTGAGATGAGACTTATTCCCTCTGCTAGCAACTCACAATCTGATACAATGATTCTCAAACTTGAAATAAAAACCAGAGCTGCTCTGGACACAGCCTTTCAGGGGACATTGGGCCTCTAGAAGGCACATACTTGCACAGGTTATCCACTGCTAGAAATTTTTCCTAGAGAAATAATCAGATGTATAGACTTTTTCAGAGTAAAGATCTTCATTTGTAAATAGAATAATGAATGATTTACCAGATGTTCCAGCAGATCTATAATAGAACCCCTACTCCACTTAACCTTTTTAAAGAATATAGCTCTGGAATATTTTTCTTGCCCACTAACATAATGTTTCTTACTGTTTAATTGCTATCTTAATATTTCACTAGGCAGTTCTTTCTTTATTCTTCCTTTCTCTAAATCTCCAATTACATATGGGCACTATAAATTTAATTATGCTAATGATTCATTCTGTCTTTCTGCCCTTCTCTTATTGTCTTGGGTTTCTTTCTTTTCTTAAATGATCTTTTTAAAGTCTGTTATAAGTTGCTCCAAAATTAACACCAAAATTGAGTTAGTATGGATGCTGGCATTTTCTGTTTCTGGCCCACATTTGTATAAAAAGTTGCTCGATTTCTGCTTTGCCAATGGTAACTCTGGAAGAAAATGAAACACATGAACTGTAATCAAGTGTTTTGTACCTACTTAGGTGAGATGCCCCAGTTCTTCATGGTATCTGAGACCAGGGATTAGCCAATTCCCTACTGTTAATTTAAATAGAATTTTAAGCTTGTAGTGCATTATCTAAGGCCAGCTTGAAGCAACTCAAAACTTTTATTTTCCAACTATTTAACAGTCTTTGAGATTTTTTTAAATTTATTAATTAAAAAATAAACAAACAAAAATATTAACATATCATTCCATTCTACATATATAATCAGTAGTTCTTAATATCATCACATAGTTGCATATTCATCATTTCTTAGAACATTTGCATCGATTTAGAAAAAGAAATAAAAAGATAACAGAAAAAGAAATAAAACGATGACAGAAAAAAAAGATTATACATACCATACCCCTTACCCCTCACTTTCATTTATCACTAGCATTTCAAACTAAATTTATTTTAACATTTGTTCCCCCTATTATTTATTTTTATTCCATATGTTCTACTCTTCTGTTGATATGGTAGATAAAAGGAGCATCAGACACAAGGTTTTCACAATCACAGAGTCACATTGTGAAAGCTATATCATTGTTCAATCATCGTCAAGAAACATGGCTACTGGAACACAGCTCTACATTTTCAGGCAGTTCCCTCCAGCCTCTCCACTACATCTTGAACAACAAGGTGATATCTACTTAATGCGTAAGAATAACCTCCAGGATAACCTCTCGACTCTGTTTGGAATCTCTCAGCCATTGACACTTAGTCTCATTTCACTCTTCCCCCTTTTGGTCAAGAAGG
>PVIY010041446.1:0-21636 GCA_004026745.1 Myrmecophaga tridactyla
CTTTTCAGAAATAGAAAAACCAATAACCAAATTTACTGGAAGGGCAGGGTCCCCTGAATAGCTAAAGGTATCCTGAGAAAGAAAAATGAAATCAGACTTTAAGGTGTATTATGAAGCTACAGTAGTTAAAACAGCATGGTGCTGGCATAAAGATAGATATACTGACCAATGGAATTGAATAGAGTGTTCAGATATAGACTCTTTCATCTATGGACAATTGATCTTTGATAAAAGGCAGTCAAGCCAACTCACGTGGGACAGAACAGTCTCTTCAATAAATGGTGCCTAGAGAACTGGATATCCATATGCAAAAGAATGAAAGAGGATCCATATCTCACACCCTATACAAAAATTAACTCAAAATGGATCAAAGACCTAAACATTAGATCTAAGACCATAAAACTGTTAGGAGACAATGTAGGGAAATATCTTATAAATCTTATAATAGGAGGGAGTTTCCTAAACCTTAGACCCAAAGCACGAGCATTGAAGAAAGAGAGAAATATATGGGAACTCCTTAAAATTAAACACTTTTGTGCATCAAAGAACTTCGTCAAGAAAGTAAAAAGACAGCCTACACAATGGGAGACAATATTTGGAAATGATATATCAGATAAAGGTCTAGTATCCAGAATATATAAAGAGATTGCTCAGCTCAACAACAAAAAGACAGACACCCCAATTACAAAATGGGCAAAAGACTTAAACAGAAGAGGAAATACAAATGGCCAAAAGGCACATGAAAAGATGCTTGACTTCCCTGACTATTAGGGAAATGCAAATCAAAACCACAATGAGGTGTCATCTCACACCCACCAGAATGGCCATTATCAATAAAACAGAAAACAACAAGTACTGGAGAAGATGTGGAGAAACAGGCACACTTATCCACTATTGGTGGGAATGTCAAATGGTACAACCGCTGTGGAAGGCAGTTTGGCGGTTCCTCAGGAAGCTAAGCATAGAATTGCCATATGACCCAGCAATACCATTGCTAGGTATCTACTCAGAGGACATGAGAGCAAAGACACAAATGGACATTTACACATCAATGTTTATAGCAGCATTATTTACAATTGCCGAGAGATGGAAACAGCCCAAATATCCATCAACAGACGAGTGGCTAAACAAGCTGTGGTATATACATACGATGGAATATTATGCAGCTGTAAGACAGAATAAAGTTATGTAACAACATGGATGGACCTTAAGGACATTGTGCTGATTGAGATTAGCCAGAAACAAAAGGACAAATACCGTATGGTCTCACTGATATGAACTAACATTCATGAATGAACTTGGATAATTTCAGTCAAGAACAGAGGTCATCAGGAGATATAAATAGGGTAGATGTTGGGTAATTGGAACTGAAGGGATACAGATTGTACAACGGGACTGATTGTAAAAACTCAGAAATGGATAGCACAATACTACCTAACTGTAGTGCAATAATGTTAGAACACTGAATGAAGTTGAATGTGAGAATGATAGAGGGAGGAGGCCTGGGGTCACAAATGAAATCAGAAGGAAAGATATATGATAAAGACTGAGATGGCATAATCTAGGAATGCCTAATGATAGTGACTAAATGTACAAATTTTAAAATGTTTTGTATGAGGGAGAACAAAGGAATGTCAATAATGCAGGGTGTTGAAAATAGATGGTAATTATTATTCTAAAACTTTAACTTATGTGTGAGACTAAAGCAAAAAATATTTATTTGGTACAAAATTTATATTTTGACTAACACATTTCCTAATATAACTTATGTGGACAGTTTAATTGAACATCATAAGTACATGGAACCTTGAGTAGGGCATGACATTTTGTAGGTCTGTCCAGAGTGATGCCTTGATAAATCCCAGAAGGATTTGAAAAGTGAATAAAAAAAGTATATGCAAAGTCCCCTTGGGGAGTGGTGAGAAAGGGGGAAAATTCAACCTCCCCAAGACGAGAATTCTTGATATTCTCACAAGCAGTGGGGATAACCAAAGGAATAGACTGAGCCCCCAATCTTGGGGGTTGTTCATATGAAACTTAACCCCACAAAGGACAGGTCAAGCCTACTTAAAATTAGGCCTAAGAGTCACCCCCAGAGAACCTCTTTTGTTGCTCAGATGTGGCCTCTCTCTCTTAGCCAACACGTCAAGCAAATTCACTGCCCTCCCTTCTCTACATCGGACGTGACTCCCAGAAGTGTGGACCTTTCTGGCAACGTGGGACAGAAATCCTAAATGAGCTGGGACTCAGACCAAGGGTTTGAGAAAACCTTCTCAACCAAAAGGGAGAAGAGAGAAATGAGACAAAAAAAAAGTGTCAATGGCTGAGAAATTCCAAACAGAGTCGAGAGGTTATCCTGGAGATTATTCTTACATATTAAATAGATATCACCTTGTTAGTTAAGGCATAACAGAGATGCTGAAGAGAACTGCCTGAAAATAGAGCTGTGTTCCAGTAGCCATGTTTCTTGAAGATGACTGTATAATGATATAGCTTTCACATTGTGACTGTGTGATTGTGAAAACCTTGTGTCTGATGCTTCTTTTATCTACTTTATGGACAGATGAGTAAAACATATGGATTAAAAATAAATAAACAATAGGGAGAACAAATGTTAAAATAAATTTAGTAGATTGAAAAAAAACGATGGTTGGTTGGTGATATGGAATTAAGAAGCTGACTGGTGAGGTTTTGGGGAAGTTGGTATGATGTTTAGTGGCAAGTGAATAGAAGTTGAAAATAGTGAAGGGTTTGTGCAGAATAGACAAGGTAACTGTGATATTTGATGAATAAACAGCTAATTCTATTATACCATGCTACTTCAGGTCTCAAACATCACAGCTTCAATGTGTGATTTCCTGTAGACTTAAGTTTCCTGGAGAAGCTCCTCAAATCCTTTAAAAATGATACATAGAGAAAAAAAAGGCACATTAATCAGGGCATGAGATTTTGCCAACTATCTAACAGACTTCTATCTTCATTGTGAAGCAGCTACAAATGCCCTCAACACATAAAACACTGACCAGAAATGCTGGAAAATGAATTGGAGGACAGGCCATGCTGGCTCAGCAGGCAGAGTTCTTGCCTGCCATGCCAGAGACCCGGGTTTGATTCCCGGTACCTGCCGTTGCCAAAAAAAAAAAAAAAGGAAAGTGAATTGGTAAAGGAGCTGTTGTTACGCTGTTGTCATTACAATGATGAAAGTTAGACTTTGAGGTAGACAGAGAGAGATCTGAATATAACAATTGTAGTTATAAGTCAGGAAAGTTCCTTGGGATATTTCTGAACTACTGAGAATTTGGCAGACACTCCATGCAAGACCTAGGGCCCTGAACGATGAACATCTAATTAATTAAATAACCAATACATCCACATGGGCTGGAAAATGTGACTGATTTAATTTGAGCTGCCAAGTAAGTGCCTGTAGGCGATGAAATTATGGCCCCAGACAGACAGAAAAAATTTATAGCTCTTGGCACCTGTTTGGACTCCTTGTTTCCTTCTTAGCCTGTGTGAGGGTTTCAGACTTTTTAAAAGAAGCTCATTTATAAGGATTCAAGGGTCAGGGCAGGAAGTACAGAAATAGCCCTTCTTTTCCACTCCACGTCCACTGGGTCCAGAGATAGAGGGTTTCTCTTTGACAAAGTTTCAGGCTCATGGAGCCTAATAAAGGATGGTATAGAAATAAGCTCTCTGAACCAAGTTTTGCCCCCAGCCTGGTGAAAATCCACATGGAAATAGTTCAAAGGAGACCTCAGAGGACATAGTCAGACCTCAGGAGAAATGACCTGATTGGAAAATGCTTGACACGATGGATTTGGCTGTCTAATGGGGCACATAACAGCTCCTTGATGCCAGAGCTGAGGACATATTTCTCTTGCTCTTTAAGTTTATCTAGAAAACTCCCTCCTCCATTATACATTTATCTAACCAAAAACTTCTGAACTTCTATTATATTTGCTCAGTATGTGCTCTTCAAAAGAATTGAAAGCATGGACTCTTAACAGATATTTGCACAGCTATTCATAGCAGCATTATTCACAATTGTCAAAACATAGAAACTACCCATGTCCATCAACGAATGAATAAAAACAATTCTACTATAGATATACAATAGAATATTCTTGGACTATAAAAAGGAATGAAGTTCTGATATATTAAATAACCTGGATGAAACTTGAAGACATTATGTTAAATAAAATAAGCCAGACACAAAAGGACAAATATTATATGGTCTCACCTACATGAAATAATTAGACTATGCAAACTCATAGAGTCAGAAACTAGAATACAGGTTACTAAGGGCCAAAATAGGCATAAGGAATAGGAAATTGATGCTTAATTGGTACAGAGCTTCTGTTTGGGTTGAGGAAAACTTTTGGCGGTAGATGGTAGTGATGAATGTAATTAGTACTATTTAATTATATATTTGAATATGGTTAACAGGGAAATTTTAGGTTGTATCTCTGTCACCAGAACAAAAAAAATTAAAAACTGTAGAATTGTACAACATAGAAAACTCTGATGTGAACTATGGACTACAGTTAATAGTATAATTATAAAAATATTGTTTCATCATTTATAACAAAAAATCACACTAATACAGAAAGTGTCAATATTAGGGAAAACTATGTTTATGATGTGGGGGTGGTATATGGAAACTCCAAACTTTCTGCATGATTTTTCTGTAAACTTATAACTCCTCTAATAAAAAAAGTAAAAAGTTTTTTGGAAAAAAGTATATAAAATATTAGAATATATATAATATTATATCTATATGTTATAATATATATGCACATTATATGTTTAATAAAACAATATAACAGAACTTAGGTCAAAAACATATATCATATCAATAAATGTGTATTAGAGTTCTCTAGAGAAACAGAACAAACAGGAGATATCTGTAAATATGAGATTTATAAAGATGTCTCATGCTACCATGGAAATGGAAGAACCAAAAATCTGTAGGCCAGCCTGTGGAGTTGGCAGCTCCAATGAAGGGTCTGGATGAACTCCACAGGAGAGGCTTGCTGACTAAAGAAGTGAAAAAGTCTCTCTTCTTCCTTGAAAGTCTTCAACTGATTGAATTATCTCATTTGTGGAAGACACACCTTTAGTTGTAATCAGCCACAGATGCAATCAACTGACTGATGATTTACTATCCAGCCTTCCAGTTTATCAACCAGCAATGAAATATCCTTGCAGCAACAGTCAAGCCAGTGCTTGCCTGACCGGACAACTGGCCATCATCACTTGGCCAAGTTGACACCAGAACTTAATCATCACAAACTGAAATTGTGCTTAACTGATTAAAAGAAAAAGATACTTGGATTGGCTAAAAAAAAAAAACCGAAATCTAATACTGTGCTACATATAAGAGACACTCCTAATATGAAGAGATTCATAAAGGTGAGAATAAAAGGAACGTAGAAATTAAAAATAATAAAAGGATATGCAGAAATAATGCAGACAAATACAAATGAAAAAGAAATATGAATCACCAACTTGATAACAAGCAAGGTAGAATTCAGACCAAAGAGCATTAAATGAAACAAGGAAAGACATTTTACAATTCTGAAGGCTGCAATTCACTATGAAGATTTAACAGTAAGTATTTGTTTTGGTTTGCTAAAGCTGCCTGAATGTAATATACCAGAAATGGATTGGCTTCTACAGAAGGGATTTATTAGGTTACAAATTTACAGTTCTAAGGTCATGAAAATGTCTGAATTAAGGCATCAAGAGGGAGATACCTTCTCTGAGGAAAGGCTGCAGGCATCCCGTGTTCCTCTGTCACATGCGAAGGCACATGGCAATGTTTGTTGGTCCTTCTCTCCTGGATTCTGGTTTTGAAATTGCCTTCTCAGCTCCTGTGGAGCCTTCTTGCTTGCCCTGGGGCGTTTTCTTTCTCCTAGTTTCTCTCCTGGGTTCTCTGAGTTTCTTCTGTTTTTTGTCTTCCTATAAAGGCATCCAGCAAGGGGATTAAGACCCACCTTGAATAGGCTGGGTCACATCTCCATGGAAACAGCCTAACTAAAAGGTCCCACCCACAAAAGGTCTTCCCCATAAGAATGGAGTAAAAGGATATGGCTTTTTATGGGGTACATAACAGCTTCAAACCAGTACAGTAGTATTTATGCATGCAATGCCTTAGTGGCTACTTCCATAAAGTAGAAACTGTAGGAGATGACAGGGGAAATACACAGAAACACATTTTTTAAAAACAGGAATATTTATCACATCTATCTCAGTTCAAGACAGATCAAGTAGGTAGATAGATAGACAGACAGACAGACAGATAGATACCGAGAGAGGGAGAGGAAGAGCAACAGCAACTGCTAGAGAAAGAGAGAGAAATAAGAAATGGCTGCCTGTAGAAAATTCTGAAAACTAAATCATTAAGTTACCTCTTATAGATACATTAAGAAACAAGGTTGGATGCTCTGATGTACCACCCAGATTCCCCCGCAGGAATAAAAGACCAACAGAAGTGCTACAGGTGCCACCAGAAGATGGCCCTCAGCTATCAGCCTCCTGTGGATTTGCCTCAACAGAATAAAACTGCTTCACATAAGGTCCTACCTCTTTCCTATGAAGGAGTAACGTGAGGGTTAATCCAAGGCCCCACCCCCATCCCAACTCAGGACATCTCTGAGGGACCTTCCCAGCTCCAGCATTCCCTTCAGGAGACAGAGATGTAGGGTTAATGAGGTTAAATTAAAAGTCTATAGTCCTGTGCTCGCTTCGGCAGCACATATACTAAAATTGGAACGATACAGAGAAGACTAGCATGGCCCCTGTGCAAGGATGACACGCAAATTCGTGAAGCGTTCCATATTTAAAAAAAAAAAAAAAAGTCTATAGTCCTGAATTTGAATTAGTAGTATCAGCATGAACTCAGTATACATTTTATCTCCTAAAAGTAATACATATTTCCTACCTATAACCACCAAACAACAAACAATAACCAATCCCCAAATACATTTCACACAAAAAGAACCAGGATTCATTGGAGAAATGGCAAAGTCCAGTATTGGAACAGGAGCTGTACAAAATAATTTGTTCTGGGACATGTTTTCATGTCAGAAAATAGAAAAGCTATCGAGACCAATATACCAAAATAACCCAGGAGCCAGCTTGAATAAGCTCCCACTGGCCAAAGATGGAAACATGTTAGCATCGATAATGCTAACAACTATGATGGATTGAAACACATCATTTTTTTTTCAATCCATTCTTCACTTTTGGGGAATGCCAGAGAACCATATTTTGAAAACCTGATAAAGTAAAATAAACAAGCCTTTTTATTGCCTTCACCTTATGAACAGCACCTCTGGATAGCAAAAGAGTTGCTGATAAGCTTTTCACTATAAAAGAATCCAAGCCAATAAATGATAAAGGAAGCTAGAATTAGAATAGAGATG
Organism: Myrmecophaga tridactyla; assembly: GCA_004026745.1. Taxonomy (NCBI): domain Eukaryota; kingdom Metazoa; phylum Chordata; class Mammalia; order Pilosa; family Myrmecophagidae; genus Myrmecophaga; species Myrmecophaga tridactyla. Next base: position 7,428 of record PVIY010041446.1, read on the forward strand.
CATACAGCATTTTTCAACCCCTAATGAATTAATGATCAAAGCGATCATTAATGGCTGCCCATATGTTTTAATTTCCTGGGCTGCTCCAAGCAAATACCATAAAATGATTTGGCTTAAACGATGGGAATTTATTCTCTCACGGTTAAAGTTCCAGAAAATGTCCAAATCAAGACGTCATCAAGGCAATGCTTTCTTCCCGAAGACAGCGATCCTTGTCTCTGCTACATGGCAAGGCACGTGGCGACTTCTGCTGGTCTCTTCCTTCTGTTCTGGTTTCCATTTCAGTTTCTTGCTTCCTGTGGCTTTTTTTCTCTCTCAATATTCATTCCATTTATAAAGAACTCCAGTAATAGGATTAAGACCCATCTAAATGAGGTGGATCACACTTTAACTAAAGGACCTACTTACATTATCGAAAGGTCCTGCTTACAATGGGTTCGCACACCCATAGGAATGGATTAAGTTTCTGACCATGATTTTCTGGGTGCAAACAGCTTCAAACTCACCTCCTAGCACAAAAAGAAAGCAGTTATTTATACACCTCCTGTTGGTATAATACCACCTAGGGATAATCTTGCCACAAAATTAAACCTGGGTATGATAAAAGCTCTATATTTAACTACCAGTTTATAGTAAATATAGGTGACAGAGAAAGATGTAGGGTGATCAACCATGCTGGTTTACTCAAGACTCCCAGTTCTGGTACTGGGAAAGCTGGGAGAGCTGTTCACCCAAATGTTAGGCCACATCACATGGACGCAATCATCAAAATCCAGATTATAGTAAACCCTAAAGGATGAACAATCTAGGTTCTTTAACTATGACAAAACAAACAAAAAACATAGCGGAGGACCCTATACATTAAAAGGGACTTAAGTGAAATTGTAACCCATACCAAACTCTGAAATTTGTTCTACAACTAATTGTTGTGATGTGCTTTGAAATTTGATACCTTTTTTTTTGCATATATTTTGTTTGTCACAAAAAAGGGGAAAAAAGTTGATTGTGATGATAAATGCATGGCTATATGATGATATTGTGAACCATTGATTGTACACTTTGGATGATTACATAGTATGTGAATATATAACATATATACCAATAAAATAATACTTTTTTAAAAAAGAAAAAAAAAGGGGGACTTAAAAGACATAGCTATCAATCTCACTCTGTGGATATTATTTGGTTTCTGATTCAAACTTTTTTTTAAAAAAAGTATGAAACAACTGAAGAAGTTTGATCATTAACTGGATATCTGAGTATATTAAGAAATTATTATTTTTAGGTATGGGAATGCTGTTGTGCTTCTGTTTTTAATAGTCTTCATCTTTTAGAAATAAATACTGAAATATTTACATAGATTATAAGGTGTCTGGAATTTGCTTCAAAATAATCTGATGTTAGGAGAGTAGAGGGTACGGATGAAACAAGATTGGACATGAATTAATCACTGTTGAACTTAAATAACAAATACATAAATGATTATTTACTATTTTTAGTACTTCTGTAGATGTTTTAAGTGTTCCACAAAAAATAAATTTTAATTCAAAAAAGAAGAGAGGAGACAAAAAAAAGAAAATACCAGGAGTGAAGAACATCTGGAAATGTCCATACTAAATAGACCAGTTGTCTATTGGCCCTCAAACCTACTCTCACTTTTCCATACTTCCCTCTGTGTTGTGGGGATTGAAAGCCTGAAAACTGCCCTTCTCAGACCTCCTTGCCAACTGGCTTCTGCTTAAGTTTCAGCAGTGGGAATCAATGACAAGAGATTAAAGGACAGGAAGAGGGGAGAAGCCATTCCACTTCTGGCTGTAGTAACAGCAGGCAACTGTAGGAAACAGTGACGTGTAGCAGTGCCAGTGGTTTCAATGGTGGCAACAAGAATGGCTGTTGTTCAGCAGCACCTCCAGCAGCTCAGCAGTTGCTATGGGCTTGTGCACTCCACCCCAGGGGAAGCAGCAGCTTCCTGACCTTTTGGTATCATCCCTTCCTCCCTTTTTCTCTTCCAGCCCTTCCTTCAAATTTGTAACCTGCACTAAATCCTTCTTTGTGCAGGATTGTCCGTTTTTCTGACCGGACACTGACATGGATACACCATGACATCATAAAAATGGGGTGACCATAGCAGGTGTGGAGTTAATAAGAAACTTATGCAGGGAAAGATAAGTGAGGGATTGACAGGAGCAAAGGAAAAGGGGGCTAGGGCTGAACAGCCACAAATAAACTCTGGAGTTAGTCCCAAGGATTCCTATGAATGTCAGTGGCTTAGACACAGAAAGAAGCCACTTTAGTCTCCTGCAGGAGAATGCTCTGGGGAGAAGAAATGATGCTGAAGAACAGAACGCATCCATGATTAATGTCACATAGCTCAGTCTTCCCCTTCTCCTGATTGCTTTTAGCTATAGGGCAGCAGTTTAAGTCTCATTATCTGACCATTTAGCCTGCAGGATATCTCCCACATCCTCTTTTCTTCTACCAATCAGAGCCTTTTTGAGTCATACCCAAATGGCTTGTTTTTAAAGTTTTATTATAGAAAGCAATGAGAAACAAAAACAGCAGAAGTCCATAGTAGAATATGTTTCAGAAAACACATTTTTAATAAAAGAGGTCATAATAAATCTCATCTAAATATGGTTAAAGATATTTTTGGCCAAGCAACTTCTTGGCTCTGGACAAATCTTAACATTTCAATCCAGAGGACAAGTTTCTTTCTCTGTTTCATAAATACATATTTTAGGTCCTCAGAACAGCCCCCCCCCCTCAACTGTTTCCATTGTTCTTTGGCAGAAACTATAGAACTTCTCCCCATAATTTCTTTCTGTCCCTGGTAAATGAGCCCTGAAGATGAGAGGCCAGGGACCCGAAGGTGCCATAGAAATGATAAAAAGCTCACTCTCTCTGGGACCAATACTGAGGCTGGATACTGTTAACATAACAGCTGCTATGACAAATAAACCACAAATTTGGGAATCTTCACATAACCATACAAGTTTATTTCTTGAGCAAGTAAAGTGCAAAATGAGTTTTCTTGCTTTGCATGTGGCTCCCTTCCAAGCAGTGATTCAGGAACTCGGGCTCCTTCCATCTGGCAGCTTTGCCATTTTCAATACAAGTTCCAAAATCACCATGGAAAGGGAGAAGAACATATAGAATAATGCAGGGAAAATTTTTATGAAGCAGACTTAAGCGGTACACATTTGTTTTGCCCACATCCCACTGACCAGAATATAATCGTATGGTCAGCACCCTAATTGCAAGGGAGACCAAAAGATATATTCTAGTTTGTGCCCAAAAGAAAGAAGAAATGGATTTTGTGAATGGCAAGGCAGTTTCTGTCATAGGGAAGGGAGGGAAGGACATTTTATATCCTTGAGAGACAGTGAAGAATTTATCTTATGGATTGTGATAGTTTGAAGCTGTATGGACCCCAGAAAAGTATGTTCTTAAAGTGAATCCATTCCTGTAAGTGTGGACCCGTTGTAAGTAGGATATTTTGGTGAGTAGATCTATGTGAACCATCTCATTCAGGGTGGATCTTCCTCCTCTTACTGATATCCTTTATAAATGGGATAAACACAGACGAAGAGGGAGAAAGCCACAGAAGCAAGAAGCTAAAGGTGATGAAACCCGGAAAAGAAGGGAAAGACAGGCAAATGTTGTTATGTGCCTTGCCACGTAATTGAGTAGTACAGGATTCCTGCAGCTGCTCTTCACAGAGAAAGCGTCACCCGGTAATGCCTTGATTTGGACATTTTTCTCAGCTTTCAAACTGTGAACTTGTAAGCTAATAAATCTCCATCGTAAAAGCCAACCCATTTCTGGTATATTGCTTTCAGCAGCCCAGCAAACTAGAACAGGGATAATGAGAAAATATTTCAGTGGCAAGAGAAACAAGTCATTAAACATCTCTGCTCTACCATTTTAGTAGCTAACAAAAAAGTGAGCCTAAGGTGCAAGTGGTATCTGGGGAGATGTGAAGCAGCCAGAAACCATATGAGGTATAGAGAAACAGTTACCCTCAGGTACAATAGCTATGTTTGAGGTATAATCCTGAACACGCTTGTCCAGGAAAAATTCCAGGTACATTTCTGTTTACTCATTTCCTGTGATAGATTATTGTTCTCAACTCTTCACTCCATCAACGTAATAGAATTATACCCCCAATCTCTATCATGCAAGTTTGCAGTGCCTTATATCAGAATAGGCAGAGTATATATTCTTGTCCTTCTGACTTGTACTCAGCCATGCGGTTTGCTTGTCCAAGAGAATTTGAACCCAATCAGAGACTTTAAGTATGTTTGTATAGTTTGGTTTATTATTCTTGAACTTCTGTCCTCTAACATGATAAAAGCAAGCACTGGTAGTCATTTCTCCTTCAAACTGCGCCCCAGAATGAGTAGACAGAGTAAACCTGGACTCTACCCAAATCTTGGAATTAAATCTAGCCCAGTTAAGATCAGCGGATATCGGCCAAACCACAGGCAATCTACAAACCACGAATGAGAAAACTTTAAGTCATCAAGAATCTGGGAGTGGTTTGTTATGCAACATTATTACAGCAGAAATTAACTAATAGAGAAATCGATACCAAGAGTGGGGTGTTACTGTAAATGAAAATTTAAATATGTCGCATTGACTGTGTAGCTGGGCCATAGTCAGTATTATAGGAAACTGGAAAAATGGTGGCTCATGTTATGTAATAGTGAAACATTTTGTAAACAGTTGCCTATGATAACCTAGAAGGCCAAAAAGTACCTAATGAATTTGTGGCATTTGGGGGAGATATTGAGGCATAATCTTTGTAGTATGATCTGGTTATTGTTACCTGCATTTGATTAAGTACAACTAAAAAGAAATGAGCTCAGAAAAAAAGAAAGAAAAGAAACAGACTGTGTGGCAACCAGGCTAGGAACTTAGAGAACTCAGAATATTGAAAGGTTGAAAATGAAACTTTCTAGACTTCAATCAGTAAAGATAAAATTTAGAAGGGCTTTAAGTTAGGAAAATTTATAAGTACTTTGAGATATGGAGATCTATTTAACATGAATCCTCAAAGCAAACATCAAGTCAAGGGTGGAGCCCTGAAGACACCCTCATGCTCTCTGCTAAGACCTTGAAAGAATTAAGGTGGCACCAAGTAGGTTGATTCAGCTGAACAAAATATGTCTTGGAAATAAGTCTAAAGGCCTGGTTCTGACAGAATTAAATAATTAGGTCATGAGTATAAGTCTAGAAAGAATTCATATATGAAAAATTTTGTGGGTATGGCTTTTAGCATTTAGAGTTGCTTGAACTCAAATACATCACAAAACAGCAATTTTTTTTGAGAGAGTCATTTTTTGGCAGCAGTGCTGAATTAAAAAAAAAAAAACATTTTTTAAAAATCATATTTTGGCCCCTGTGCTGATTTGAAAACATTTATGTACCCTAAAAAAGGAATGTTTTAATCCTAAACAATCTTGTGAGAGCAACGGTTTCTTCTTATCCCTATTCAATACTATGGGTTGGAAACTTTAATTAGATTATCTCCATGGAGTTGTGACTCCCTCAAGAGTAGGTGTTAAACTGGACTAGGTGGAGATGTGTCTCCACCCATTCCAGGTGGGTCTTGATTGGTTTTACTGGAATCCTTTAAAAGAAGAAGCACTTTGGAAACAGCTAGGGAATGACATAGCCACGACAATCAGAGAGTCTACCAGCCAGCGATGTTTGGAGATGAAGAAGGAAAATGTCTCCCGGGGAGCTTCATGAAACAGGAAGCCAGGAGAGAAAGCTAGCAGATGAGGCCGTGTTAACCACATATACCTTTCTGTATGAGAGAGAAACCCTGACCATGTTCGCTTTGTGCCTTTCCACCTGAGAGCGAAACCCTGAACTTCGTTGGCCTTCTTGAATCAAGGTACCACTCCCTGGATGCCTTAGATTGGACATTTCTATAGATTTGCTTTAATTGGGACGTTTCCATAGCCTAAAACCTGTTAACTTGCAACTTACTAAATTCCCGTTTTTAAAAGTCGTTCCATCTCTGGCATATTGCATTCTAGCAGCTAGAAAACTAGAACAGCCCCCAACTTCTACAGGCAGAAAGCATACAAGATGGGAAAGGAATGATGATCTGCCAGAGGGCAGAGCCAAGAACACTGAAGAACGATGAATTGGGAAATCTTCACCCAGGAGCAGAACTGGGGCCTAGTTATGAAGCTTTCCTTATTCTGGGAGAAAAGTATTTGACAGCATTCAACCAGTGGGATGTCAAGATTGCTGTGGACCAGTGATTGCTAGGTGCCTCCCATTTTTCCCCTTTTCAAAATAGATTTTTTTATTTTATCTCTGTTCCACTACTGCATGTGGTGGGAGAGGGCAAGTAACTTGTGTTTTGGGTTCATAGGTCTCCAGAGCAAGAGAAGCCCAGGATCTGATGCAGATACAAGATCTTAGGCTTCAATACTGAGCTATTATTGGATGAAACTTTTGGGATGTCTTGGAAGGGAGATTTCCAATGCTGTCCTCTTATTCCTTAGCAGGGGAAACAAGTTATACAGAATTTAAAGAGGGTTCTGAAGAAGATTGCAAAAAATTATTGAGGACTGGTGAAGGCCAATAAGCAAAGGAAAAAATAAAGGAACTGTAATGTTTTTTTCTCAGGAAGAATTCAATTAAATTCAAAACAGTGCAGATTTTCTGGAGTGTAAAGCTCTGGAGAAGACCGTGTAAGGCGCTTCCAAACAACTAGTTAGTCCCACATGAAGGAAATATCAGTCAATATTAGGCTTGCCTGTATATAGCAATAACAACAAAAAAAGCACAAATATTTTGTAATACATATAAAGCAGAGGCTCAAACACAACAAAAGTTTATTTTTGTTTCATACAAAAGAGATCCAGAGATAGACAGTCAGTGTTGACAGGGAGGCTCTTCAATCATTAGAAACCCAAGATCTTATAACTCCTCTACCTTTAGCTTAACATCTCTCAGGAAGGGGGAAAGGTGAAACGGTACCTCTCCTTCAAGGGAAGGGCACCACTCAAAAGTCACACATGGCACCTTTGCTCACATGCAATTGGTCAGAGCTTAAGTACCTGGAAACACCAAGCCACAAGGGAGGCTGGCAAATGTAGCCCTTATTCTGGGAAATCATGTGCTTGGCTTAGAATCAGGAGCTCCATTATTAAGGAGGAAAAGAATAGATATTGGGGCAGGCAATTAGCAGTCTCTGCCACCAAGGGTTGTTATTATATATGCAATCCATGTGTCTGCTATCTGGATGAGTCCATCCACACAACAGTGAGATTGATCTGTCTTCCCCATTCCTCCCATCAAACCCCCCTAAAAAGTCACCTTTGCTGGTGTATTTGGGGACCAAGGGAATTGTCTCACAACAGCCCCTAGTCAGAACAGGCTGCAGCCATAGTTCTGTGACGTTGCCTGCCTCCTCCCATCTCTCTCTGCTCTGCCTCAATCTTCTCTTCTCCTGAAAACACCCTCTTCCTCCATTTCCCCAAAGCACCTCTAACACACAGTGATTGTGTCACAGAGTTTTACTAAAGGTTAAGAGGGTAACAGAGTAAAATTTTACCACAGGTAGGAAAAGAACCCAAAATAGTAAATGTCCAGCATCGTTCTTCCTAAAAGCTCATTAGTCATTTCCCACACACACAAAAAAAATCTCACTCATAGGCTCTGGATGTCTTCCAGATTTTTCTCCCCTTACCTATGGGCTCATCACCTCTCCCAGGATACCTATAAAAACTGAAAAGTTATTTCTGTTATTCCATTTTTGCCTCACCCTCATTTACCCAAGCCATTCTCCAGGGACCTCATCATTAATATTCAAACAGGCCCATCAAGGTGTTTCTAAACAAAAGAATATTTCTCTTCCTAACAGGAATATTTGGCCTTTCTCCTAGGATGTTCAGTTCAGACTACAGTCAGATTTTTTAATAATATTTTTTCTGCTACACAAAGAAGACAGAAATGGCTGCTTCAGTTTCAGTGGGGAAACACTACAGTAGTGAGTTAAATTGGATAAAAGAGTGACTTGTATAGGAGAACAGGGAGGCCGTGAAATCCCCCTCCCAAGCCAAGCACATGATTTCCCAGAATAAGGGCTACATTTGCCAGCCTCCCTTGTGGCTTGGTGTTTCCAGGTACTTAAGCTCTGACCAATTGCATGTGAGCAAAGGTGCCATGTGTGACTTTTGAGTGGTGCCCTTCCCTTGAAGGAGGGGGGATTTATAAATTATAAAGGCTAGGGCTAGAGCAGGATTTCTCAACCTCAATATTATTAACATTTTAGGCTGGATAATTATTCATGGCGGGGGTGGGGGGGGTCCCTGTGCCTTGTAGGATGTTTAGCAGGATCTCTGGCCTCTACCCAAAACATGCCAGCAGGTGGGTGAGTCTGAATGACTCAGCACAGTTCTGCTCCCATCCCAGAGAATCCCGGCCCAGGCTCCCTGTGAACATCTAGTACACTATCTTCCTATCCAAAGAGGTTTTACAAAGGTATGTTTCATGGGTTGGGAGGGTCATGAGCTGGGCCTTTGCTGGGATAGAAAGAAGAGCCAGGAGATCTGTGTTTTCGATGTGCTCCTGACATTTATAATCCGACAAATGGCTTGGGCAAGCCATTTCCTCTCTCTGTGTCTAAGTTTCTTGCTCTCTGTGATGAGTGGATTGAGCCAAGAGTTTACCAAAGAGCCTCCCACCACTGATGTTCTCTAAATCGACAGAACCAATTTCCATATCCATCTTGGCCTTCAGTTCCCTATGACTTGTTGAGTTTTCACAGTAGCCCACTTTTCCAACCCTGATATTTTGAATCAGCCAGCCAGTCTTCACCAAGCCCGGTCTTATGCCTGGTGCAGTAACAAGTGACAATGACAAAAGGGGGACAAAGTAAAAACACTGAGTTTCTATTTTCTATCCTCAGGAACAAGGGATACAGGAGTTGAGAAGCCTGTTCTGCTGCTGGTCTTTCATGTATATCTTTGGTGAGAGACTTTCTCAAACAGCTCCCTCTCTTCATTTCAACTTCAATCTCAGCCACATCTTCAAGGAATTTATAGGCTTGTTAGGAAGACAGAACTAGCACACATTTCTATTTAATTTTGCCGACAATGAAGAATGCCACCTTCTCCACAACTGCAACCAGTGAATAACTTGGCCTATATCAAATCTGTTTCATAATTTTTAAACCTTAACCTGAGTTTCTAAATTCTATAAATGAACATCTACAGTTTTCTTCCCTCACCCTCTGGCCAAGGAGATGTAGCTATCTGCTCACATATGGTTGTGCTGGTTGGTTTAACCAGAGTCCACCTGGCACCTCATTCTCCTAGGAATGCTGCTTCTTTGGTTTCCTCCATCTCATTCCCAATTGCTTCCACACCTGCATCTCCAAGAGCCCCCTCCACTGCCCAAGCCCCCAGAGCCACAGTTGCCAGTGATTCCATCTCCATTTACAACTATGCAGGTTGCTCTTGTGCATCAGCCTATGACTTAGGTTGAATTTTCATCAGAACACCACTGTCAGAGGACGCAGGGGGTAAGGTGGGACCCTGCCAGGCTCTGATTTCAGTTTATGTATTCCTCCCCAAGGTGAGTCAATGTTGTTCCTTAAAGATTTCTGAAAATGAGAACAACTCTACAATGTAGTATGCGTATTATTACCAAGACCCCTTCTAAGCTTTCCTTTAGAACAAACAGTATATGATATTGAAGTTATGGCAGGGATGAGACCTGAAAGCCACTCCAGAAAAGAAAATTCCTGCCCTGCTGGCTTCACAGTAAGAATGAAAGTTCAGTCCTTTTAAGAGGTGGTCCAGGGGTCTGCCCTCTGGGAGTGGTAGCCACGGATGAGATCACAGCCACGGAGCACATAGGTGACTCTGAAAGGAAATTGATTCTAAATTGAGTTTATGCCTTGCATGAGGCATTCACAGTTTCTTGTGGGGAGAGAGAGTATCACATGGTTGGGACCACAAACAATATCAGTAGATAGATCCTCTGCTGTTAGAGAAAGAGGAAGAATTCCCCAAATTCCAAGACCTAATGCACCAACACAAAGGTAGACTAGGGGCAAGGAGTAGGGCACCTGCACACCTGAGCCTTAAGAATCAGGAGGCAGCTGGCATCCCAGAAGAAAATCAGGAATTGAGAAAGCTGATGAGAGGTCAAACTGACTGAGGGCTGAGTGGGGGTAATAGTAGTTGGATCACAGCTCCTTCTCATCAAACTCTAGACAGCTAGCCTCCCTCTTTGCCCCCTGGAAACCCCTCAGAGAACCCCTCTCCATGGCAGGGCTGGAAGGATGTGCCTATATACAAGCAAAAAGTTAAACAGGGGCCACTGTGTCATTAATGAGAAGAGAATCTTATAATGGGGGCATCACCCAAAATTCCCAGCTCTGCTTGACCAACACACAGTTCTTACAACTAAGACCTTAAACAGAACAATGCAGCATCAAGTGTCATTGGTGTGCATGGTGGTTCATTGTGGACTGGACTGACCAGGCTCATAGAGAAGGCCAACCATGAGCATGAGAAGGGCTTGAATAGGGTTAGAAGAAGATCTGTTGGGTATAGCCCATGTTTCTTTCATATGTTCTCAATTAAACTACAAGATGCTGCAGGACCTGGTTGCATCTTATGCAATCATCTTGTGTCCTCCACGGCTCCTTGCCTGCAGAAGACCTAGAAGTTAGGAAGCCTTGTTCCCCTTAACTCTATGGCCTTTGGTAACTTGAGGCCTCGTTTTCCTCCACTGAAAAATAATGAAGATAGACTATGCTCTCTAAGACACTGCCTGACTTTTTGATTCCAGGAGGTCCTCAAGAAAAATGTTTTCATTGAAAACTATCCTATTCATGTCTGGGCTAACAGGTGAGTCTGGGGTTACAATAACTTCCCATGGACAATTCAGAGGATTTGCTCTGCTTAGAGTATGGCAATCAGGACAGGAATCTCACCAGCATTGGGTCCAGGCTACCAGATGGACTAACCCAGGGCTAAGAACAAGGAGAGATGCCATCTGTTGAGGATAATGTGCAGAAAGATTTGTCCTATGGGCATTATTTACTCCTCCAGCCCCTGCAACTTGTTAAGCCTTTTGTTCAAAGTAGCTGCTTGCCAACTTCTTAACCAAAGTAACACACAGCTTTGCTGCATTTCATTCATTTTCAAACTTCAGATTTGACAGTTACCCCAAACAATCCACGTTTGTCAGTCAGTCAGCAAAAAATTAGTGGGAAGCTAGAAGAAGTCTGGCCTCAGCATGGCGCTCTTTGCCTGTACCCACTCCTGGGGCCATGACTGATGTGGGTTGAATCTCTAACAAGCTTCTTTCACCCCTTCTTTCACCAAATGCCTGAAGTTATAAGAGGGTAGACTCAGCTGGAACTTCAATCTATGCTTCTGGAAGGGGGAAACTTTATTGGCTTGTGAACAGAGCTTTCCTAAAACTTCAATTTTGTGAGGCCTGAGCTAAGTGGCTTGGCCTAGAAACAAACTCTGACCCCCATGTTCCTCAAGATCACAGATCTGGGGACAGTGACAAGAGCCACTGACCTGATAGCACAGCCCAGCCCCCAGGCCACACCATGCTCAGCTCTCTGGGAGGTCTTCACCTCCAGTTCTGCCCCTTTCTATGCCTCTTCCTCCTCGCCTGCTCTCTGCCTCCCCATCTCTGCAACTACATGCTTCTTTATGAATCGCTAATTATTACGGTGGGAGGACTGCTAATTAAAAAAAAAAATTACTGCAGCTACTCCTTCCTTCTAGGGGCCTGATTTAATTCATCTCTGGGGCATGTCTGCTGCATGTCTAGATAACATCCTGGTGCCTTGAAGGGCCTCTTTGAAGAGGAAAGGTGGGGCCCTGGACAAGATCTACGCAGAATCTGCCTGATCCAGTGATGAAATCTGAGTGTCTGAGGACAACCCTGGGAAATGCAAAAAAGGAGCGAGATGGAGAAGGGCCTTCAGAAACATGGGGCCTGATTAGAATGGTCCTGGAAGGGCTAGGAAGGAGGGTGGCCTGTGAGAAAGCCTTGGACGTAGGACTGGAATGTCCACTAGAATAGTTTAGGTTGCTTTCTGGGTTGTACAGTGAGGTAACTTCTGCAGTGCCCACAATGACCCCCCAAATCTTCATTAATCACGTGTTACAGGCAACAGCCTTTGGTTAGTGGTGCCTTGGGATAAAGAGGGAGGAGAGGAATGTCAAGCCTGAGGCAGAGGGGCCCAGAAGGAAGATGGCAGCTGGTACGGGGACGAAAAGCATATCTAGGAACCAGGTGGCTGCAGCGACACAAGCCACAGGTGGAATAACCCAGGACATAATCAAAGATGTAGGGCGCATTGGGCATACCCTACTGTCCATGAGACAGGGCAGATGGGGAAAATGACCATCAAGTGATTTAGTTAATGTTCAGCTGAGCTGGGCTGCTCCTGAATTGTGAATATCCTCCAGGGAGATTTGCCTTTCTCAGTAGCCTAAAGGAAAGGCTGCTCCAGCTGGAGGTTAGAGAACAGCTGGGCCACATCACTAATCACTGCTTAACCTAATCCTCATGCCCACCCCCAACTCCATTCTCCAGTCCTGAGAATTGCACTCCTTTGTGGTCACTCAGAGGCCCCACATAAAGGCAAATCTCCCTGGAGGTTATTCACAATTCAGGCATGGCCCAGGTCAGCTGAACGTTACATAAATCATTAAATGGTCATTTGCCCCATCTGCAAGGAGTTTCATTTTGCTTAGGCTGCTTGATCATGAGAACAGCTTCATTTGGCCTTCCTAGTGTCCCTAATCAGCTAGTTACACCTGAATCTAACCGACATTGCCTGGAAGTGCAAAAAGAGGAAATAAAGCATTTACATATGGTTTTGTTGTTGTTAGAGCCCACTCCAGACTGTGTTTCCCTAATGACTGATTTTCTTGCCAGTTAGCTTCTAAGTCTTTTGCAGCCAGACCTTATGCTATTGCTAATTTTAAAATAATGGTAAGGCATTCATACTAAATTCTTCTCCTCTGGCTTCTTAGCAATGGCTCTTGCAAACTTCCAGCTCACTTATAAGGTGTGATTATAAAATGATGAAGTTGATTATTTAAACAAATGCCTCACAATATATTCATTATTTAGAAGACAAAAGATCATTTTAAAAAACTGAACTGTATTTAGACTTTTGAAAAGTAAAGTATCAAGAATCACTCTAGGGCGGGCCACGGTGGCTCAGTGGCAGAGCGCTTGCCTGCCATGCCAGAGACCCGGGTTCAATTCCCAGTGCCTGCCTCTGCAAAAAGAAAAAAAAATCACTTTATTTAAAATGCTGCTTCAAGGTGGGTGCAAGGGTAGATCAGTGGTAGAATTCTTGCTTACCATGCAGGAGACCCGGGTTTGATTCCTGACCCACGCACTTAACAAACAAAAATTCAACAAATGGTGCTGAAATAAGGGGACACTCACATGGAAAAAGAATGAAATGTGACCCTGCCACAGCATACAAAAAAAAAAAAATTTTTTTAATGCTACTTCAGTAAGACGATCAAGACAAATTTAGTTGGTATAGAGTTTAACGTCATATACCTTTGCAACTCTAAAAAACAATATTACTGAATCTTTCACAAAATCATTAATTTTCATAACAGTCACTCTTTTATGATATGCAATTATCTAAAAATGTCTCGAAATAGTCACCTTGGAAGGCCCCATGCTTCAAAAGTATTTCAACATGTTTGAGCACTTGAGATGGATCCACGCCCTGTGCTCGTCCTTCTTTTGGTTCTTGTGTCATCAGAACCCTGGGACTCCTGGAAGAAAAATGTCCCTTCCTGTAAGAACTGTGTAAGGACTCACCTGAAAGGCAAGGCCGGGCCTTGTGTCCTTTCCCATAGCACTGTCCACCACCTGCAGAGACTGGTGGGTCCTATAGACCTGAAACTGGAATGAAGAGCCCTGGCAGAATCTCTTAGTCATGACCACAGAAGGACAAATGAGCAGCCATGCTGGACCAAGGTGAGCTGGAGGCCTCCACGCAGAGGCCAGCTGGGAACCGAAACTGAGGGCAAGACACCCAGGCAAAGGGCCTGCAGAGTCTCAGGCAGCTGCTGAGACCACAAAGGAGCTATCTTAGAGTATCAGGAATAGAAGGGAGCCCATGAGCCTCCATACTGAAGCAGCCATGGAAGGGTCCAAAACATATTCTTTC
>PVIY010041447.1:0-21638 GCA_004026745.1 Myrmecophaga tridactyla
GAATGAGCTGAGACTCAGCATCAAGGGATTGAGAAAACCCTAGAATGAGCTGAGACTCAGGATCAGGGGATTGAGAAAACCTTCTCCACCAAAAGGGGGAAGAGTGAAATGAGACAGTGTCAATGGCTCAGAGATTCCAAACAGAGTCAAAAGAGAGGTTATCCTGGAGGTTATTCTTACCCATTAAGTAGATATCACCGTGTTATTCAAAATGTAATGGAGAGGCTGGAGGAAACTGCCTGAAAATGTGGAGTTGTGTTCCAGTAGCCATGTTTCTTGAAGATGATTGTATAATGATATAGCTTTCACAATGTGACTGTGTGATTGTGAAAACCTTGTGTCTGATGCTCCTTTTATCTACCTTATCAACAGATGAGTAAAACATATGGGATAAAGATGAATAATAGGGGGAACAAGTGTTAAAATAAATTTAGAGTGAAATGCTGGTGATCGGTGAGGGGGAGGGGTGGGGGTATGGTACATATGATTTTTTTCTGTTTCCTTTTTATTCCTTTTTCTGAATAGGTGCAAATGTTCCAAGAAATGATCATAATGATGAATATGCAACTATGTGATGATATTGTGAATTACTGATTATATATGTAGAAAGGAATGATAAAAAATTACGAATGTTTGCGTTTGTTTGGTGTTTTTTGGTATTTAAAATTTTTTTTTAATTAATAAAAATAAGTAAATAAATAACAAAACAAAGAGTCAGGGTCAGAGCCTGGTGCCTTGTAAGCTGAATTTGGCTTCAGCTTTGTGACAACTCCATTTTCCAGATGAAGAAGTATGTAGAGGTTAAGAGACTGTCCATAAAGTCTGCCAGAACCAAAAGTTTAGTCTCAGGTCACAGAATTCAATTCTTACATTCTTCTATAGCTTTCTAAAGGAATTATTGGTTTAGCTAGAGCTCAGGAAATTGCACGGGGCCCTGGTTATTTCTTGTCCAAAACAAGGAATTGTTTCTATTTAACCAGTGAAAGGGTGGATGAAGCTGCATGGCAGGGAGAAGTATGCACTGCCTGCCACCTGCCCTGGCCGTGCCCCTCCTGCTAAATGATGATAAACACAAGGCCAGGCAGATGACAGTTAGTGAGGGGAAGCCATTTAGAGGTGTATGGTCCTTTTGAGTAAACAGGAGCCTGAAATGCCCATGGCGCTTTAGAAAGGCTATCTGTGTGCCAGAGAAATATTTAGTATAGCTGGGACTTTTCTAATAAGGTTCTTCCTCGGTAGATGGCTGATGAACCCAGTGGGTCACAGAGGGAGAGATAAACAAATTGATTTCTTGGCCACTGATTATGTATTTTTAATTCATTGTTCTTTATGATTATAAAAGGAGTGTGAGCATGCTCATGGTGGGCGATTTATATACTTCACAACCAGAATAAAAAGAAGAAAATGAAAATCACTCAATTCTTAAAACCTAGAAATAAATCATTGTCACAATTTTACTGTATATTCTTCCAAACTTTTTGCTTTGCATGGATATATTCGCATATGGATATATTCACATAACTGAGGTTGGACTGTTAATGCATTTCTGCACCTGCCTTTTTTTTTTTAACAAATATATGCATGAGTGTTTTCTCATGTCGTTAAAATGTATTCATCATGGAGAGTGCCTGCATGTCTTCTCACATGTGTATATAATACATCTTCGATCTGCTTAAAAAATGTATTCATAAACAACACTTTAATAGATGGTCACATAATCTACTTTTGACAGAATCTGAGATGAATGATCATTAGGGCTATTTCTAATTTTGTTGTTGTTGTTATGTCTTATTAAACATCACGTCTGTTTTTCCTATTTTTTAAATTAATTTATTTATTAATTTAAAAAATTAACAACAAATGAATATAAACATTAACATATGATCATTTCGTTCTACGTATATAATCAGTAATTCACAATATCATCACATAGTTGCATATTCGTCATTTCTTAGAACATTTGCATCAATTCAGAAAAAGAAATAAAAAGACAACAGAAAAAGAAATAAAACATGTTTTTCCTAATTTTTGATTCTTAGATTTTTCCAAATGGAATTATTGGGTCAAATAATAGCATCATTTTCAGTTTTACCAAGTCATACCCATTAGTAGGTTTTGAGCGTGTTCAGCAGCAGCACCCTAACCTGGGTATTCACATCATTTAAAAATGTTTCCAAGTTTATAGGTGAAAGCATGGTATACTTCTAATAGTTAATATCATTCCCTATGGGTGAATAAATTCAGGAGACTCAGAAGTGGCTAAGAGGAGAAGAGGATGCCACCCCTCTAAGCAATGAATCCATGTTTCTTCCTCAGACTCACTCCCACCGCCCAGGGTGAGTTTCTCATCATCTTTTCTTTTTGATCTCCTCTTAGTCGGGTCTTTATTAAATATGTCTATTGCAAGTTGTTTTTTTTTTTAATTGGCCTTCCTGCCTCTAGGCTCTTTCCTCATTAACCATCCTCTGCAGTCAGAAGGGTTTGACATAACTCACCTCTGATTGAGTTTCCCTACACACCCTCTCTTAGAAATCCTATCTGGTTCCCCATTGCGTGACAGAAAGAAATGTATTACAGTTATTCAAGGCTAGACACAATCAATTCCCCACCTACCCTCACTTTCTGCCTGCTCTGTCTCCCTCTCCAGTCACTCAGAAATACTTCATTAAAAGCTATATTGATGTTCAATTCCTGGTGCCTGCCCATGCGAAAAAAAAAGCTCCATTGATGGAACGTTTGCTGTGTAGCAGGTACTGGGCACAAAGCTTAAAGCGTGGCTAACCCTCCTGCCAGATTGAATGTCATCTTATTATCCTTAACTGATGAGAAGAGGTTTGAGTGATTTGCCCCAGGACACACAGCTGGTAAATGACTCCAGAGCTGCGGTTTTATCCCAGACACCACACCTGGTCTCCTCTAGACAATGCTCTCTCCTCTAGACCTTCTCCCTAGGCCTCTTCCAGGTCTAGGGATGAATTAGGCTTTCAAGTCCTTATTGTCACGTTCCTCCACTTCCATTCTTCTGGCTGCCCTGGTTCTTCAGACAGTCCAAGTTCCCTTGTGCTGAGCACAGACCTGAAGGAGGGTTTCTGGGGACTTCTAGGGGCTGGTGAACATGGATGCATTTATTATGTGAGAATTCACATTTTTGATTTGTGCTCTTTTCTAAATGTATGTGTTTTTTCCTTGATTAAAAAAAAAGTTTGAGAGAGGAAAAAATTAAACCTTCAAGACTCCTCAGTGTACTAAAAAATAAAACTCGACCCCTCCACCAAGACCTAGAAGGCCTTATATTGCATGACTCTTACTACCCCTCTTCCTATGCCCGTCTTCTGCCCAGTCTCCCCCCGCAGAGCCTTTCCCACCCTGAATGACAGCCTCGGCCCAGGCTGGAGGAAGAGGGTGACCTGGGCTGCTTGGCCGCGTGGGGGTGGGGAGCTGCTCGGGGCTGCAGGGAACCTGGAGACTGACTGAAGCCTCAGGCAAAGGAGTGCACAGAAAGGGTTTCAAGGATGCCCTTGAGGACTCTGATTTGCTTCTTTTTTTAAACAACTGGGGACAGGCCATGCTAAAAGAGAAGAGAAACCCAGAGACTGGGGGTCTCCCCTGAGGATATGTAGAAGAGTCATCTATTTAGAGTTGCCCACCCTTGAAGCCCAGGGTCTCAGGTGGTCACTCCTAGGTAACTTAATCCCCCGTCCCCTCATGAAAGTGTAGAATTCCATCCTTGACACCTTCCCTGGCTCTCAATTCCAATGGGATTGGGGGCGTGGTACAAGAAGCACCCTTTGAATTAGTCTGTTACTGCTTTGAGGGAAGTCAAAGCTTCTGAGCCTCAGTTTCTCCATCTGTAAAGCCGGATAACAAGAGTCCTTGCCTTAGGGGTGGCGGGTATTAGCTGAGATAACTGTATCAGGGGGCTTAGCATGACTCCTAGCACACAGCAGGGCATCTTTGCTTTCTTCACTGAGACCTGCTGTGTGCCAGGCACTGTGCTGAGCCCGGGGGCTACAGCGGTGGACAAGACAAAGCCTCCGCCCCATGCGGCGGGCATTCTAGTGAGGACAACTGACAGCAGGCAGGTGAATAAATATGAACTATGATAGGTGCTCTGAGGAAACCAGGCAGGCTGGAGGTGTGAGTGCTTTTTGTATATAAGGTTGAAGAAAGTGTTCTCCAAGGCGGTATTTACATCACCCAGGCAGGAAGAAGCTGAGGGAACCACCAGTGGCAGTGCCAAGGAAGCTTCTGGGGGTAGTCTGTGGCTGAGAGGCCCTCAGGCAGGAGGGGCATGACCCAGAAAGGACAGTAGTGGGCTGCCCAAAGAGTACTGAGCCACGGGGGTGGAGGCCAAATAACGTGAGGCCGTGTAGGCTGCAGTAAGGAACCTGGCTTTGCGCCAAGTTCATCTAGGAGCCACTGGGCAGTTTTGAGCAGAGAAGCGACATGCTCTACATCCCTCATCCCTCTGGGGTGGAGAATATACGGGAGGAGGCACCTGCCCTACGTCTGGAGGAACAGGAGTTGGGTGGCAGTGGAGATGATGAGAAGGGGTTAAATCAGGGATGCGTTCTGAAGGTGGGGCCAATAGGATTTGCTGTGTGGGGTATGGGAGAGAGAGAGAAAAAGAAGGATCAGGTATCACTCCCAGTTTGGGGGCTGAGCGATTGGAAAGATGAAGAAGCCTCAATACACTTAGACGGGGGCAGCTATGGGATGAATAAACACATCCGGGGGTCAAAAAGCAAAAGTTCAGGTTTGGGGGTGCTGACTCTGGGAAACTGACAGTCACACGCAGATGCAGCTATTAGTGCTGTGGCCGTCACACTCCTGCATGTCCCCACGTGAGGCAGAGCCGCAGCAGATGTGTACGGTTTGAAATAATCTGAGTGTGACCCCCACACGCCTTTCATAACCTCTGGTACAGCTGAGTCGCGGTCCCCGAGGGGCTGCCAGCCCTCCCCTCCCCTCCACGCAGGGCCTCTCCCCAGGTGTCAGCTCCGCTGGAAACCGCTCCTCCCAGGCCCAGACGTGCCGTGTGGCCTCACACCGCTTCTGGGAGGCAGCAGGGACCCGACCTGCAATTACCTACACCTTCTTTCACTCATCTACCTCCAGCCCCGTGGAGGTTTCACCTGGTGCCTGAGAGCTTTGTTTGCTTTCTGAGGTGGACTGCTGTGCCAGGCCCCTTGGCGCTCCAGGGCACGGCGGCTCTGCACCTGTTCTCCACCCTCAGCCCAGGTGCAGGCCTGCGGAGAACAAAGGAACACCCACTCACCAAGGTCATCACCTTGAATGGGGAACAGAGGGTAAGGCAGCCAAAGGGAGGGCCCTCTTCAGAAAAGGAAGAAACGCTTAGGCGCTTTAGAGGGTTCGAACCAGCACTGTCCCACAGAACCTTCTGCAACGATGGAAATGTTTTCTATCTGCCCTTTCCAGTACAGCAGCCGTCAGCACAGGTGGCTAGCAAGCCCTTGAACTGTGGCTAGTGCAGCTGAGGAACTAAAGTTCTAATTTTATTTAATTGTAATTCATTGTAATTTAAACAGCCACACCCCTCTGGGGTATTGGACAGCACAGGTGTTAACACTTGGCTCTGGAGGACACTTGGGTGATAAGTTTAAATAATAACAGCAATCATTTGCTGGGCACACACTCGGTGCCAGGTGCAGTGTACACATTATCTCATTCTCGCCTCACAACCACCTTATAGGGAAGTGGTTACTAATGGTCTCCATCTGACAGATGAGGAAACTGAGTGACAGAGTGAAAAGTCACTTGACCAGAGTCCCCGAAAAGGGAAGTGCTAGAGGCTGAAAGGAAACACCCAAAATCACATTTCCAAGCCTCGATCAAATAAACAGACTCAAAGACCTGAGCAGGCTTTGCAGCAGTCTAACCCTCTACAAAAGAATGGGGTGTGCAAATTGCTTAAAGGAATGCAAATCAGCTTCTGATGGGGGGTGGGGGGAGGACAAAAGCCTAGACCCTCAGGTCACACCCTGAGTCCTTCAGGGTGGCAGCAGGGTGGGAGTGGAGGCTGAGTGACAAGGAGGGGCCAGGCAGGAGGGAGTGCCGGGTGGAGGTGGGGCTGGCCAGCTGGTGTGGGCGACCCAGGACATCAGCTGGCTGGCGGGCCGTTGGGCTCAAACAATGAGCGGGAGCCGGGTCAGAACTCTCCTCCCTTAGCACCCGGCCCCCTCCCCGCACCCTGCCCAGCTGCTGTGGGCACCTTCTTTGGTCTCAGCCAAGGATTTAGGGAGCTGGAGAGCCTGGGGGGTGGGGTGGGGTGGAGGATGCTGGGGAGGTCTGTCTGGAATGACCTAAAATGGGGGAGGGGGTGATAGTGGAGAAGAGGGGAAGTTAGGAACTATCATGGAGGCCTCCTAGCTGCCAGACATTGTGCTGGAGATTTGCATATGACCTTCCGTTTGCTCCTTCCTCGGTCAGAGTAATGATGATGATTATTAACAATAGTAACCCAATTGCTCACGCTGGGCCCGCTGAGCATGAGACCAAGGCTTTATCTTTGGCTAATCCTCACTCCCGCCTTGGGACCCAACAACTTTTATTATCGTCCCTTTTTTTTTTTTCAAATGAGGAGCCACCAGCGCAGAGCGGTTAAGTGACTTTCCCAATATTTTAGAATGAGAGAAAACGTCTCCTTCTCATCAAGGGCTTCTACCCTCACTTTCTACTTAAAATGTCAGGGTTTGCAAAACTAGGACCTTGGGGCCAAATCTGTTGCCTCCCCTTACCCCCCCACTCCGTGTTTTATACTGTCAGTGAGAGTTTTTCATTTTTAAGGGCCCTGAAAAAAATAAAACTCGAGAGTGTTATTTTGTGACACATGGGGATTATATGAAATTCAAATTTAAGTGTCCATAAATAAAGTCTTATTGAAACACAGCCACATTCATTGTTTACCACATGGCCTGCAAACCTATACTTTACTATCTGTCCCTTTACAGAAAAGTTTGCCCACCCCTGCGTACCCACCCTTCAGAGCCCTTTGCAGCTCTTGTCCCTAGCAGGCCCTCTCCCCTCCTGCCAGAATGAGTGGGATCTGCTACTCATGCGTTCATTCCTCAAGTAGCTCTGGAGCACGACTGTGTGCAGACACTGGTCTAGGCATGAGGAATAAAGCAATTCCTTGTCTGCAGATATTGATGAAATAATCACCCAGCGCAACTCATATAGGCAAACTGTACACTTGTGAATGGAGTGAAGAAGCTTTTGAAGTGCATTTGATAGGGGACCCGTTAATCAAGGCCATCAGGGAGAACTTCCTGGGGGAGGTGATAGCAACATTTGAGTTGAGATCTGAAAAGTGAGTAGGAATGAAAAAGTTTTTGGGTCCTAGGACATCCCTTTCTAGACTCATTCTTACCCCTACCCCCACTTCCACCCCAGTTTCAATTTCTTTCACCTCCTAGGAACTTAAATCTTGTCTTAGGTGAGACTCTTAAGAACGACACAGGGACCCAACTCCCCTCCATCGGTGAGTTGAAACATTGAGTGGTGTAGGAGCATGCCAGGGAAGGCAGATGGGTAGCTGGCAGTTACTGTTTAAAACAAGATTATATGGTGCCTTTGTGTACTAATTAGAACAGTTCGTTCATTCATTCCACAGTCCATTCTTTACGATGATTCTTTCATTCAACATATATTTATTGAGCACCTACTGTGTGTACCAGGCCCTGTTCTAGACCCTGGAAGTACAGCAGCGAATAAGACATAAAAGTCCCTGCTGTGGCAGAGCTTCTTATGTTCTAGTGCAGGCGGCAGTATTGTGTTCAATATGTTGTTGAGTGATGATAAGCACCATGGAGAAAAATAGAACAGGAGCAGGTGGCAGACAGGCTACTTGAAAAGAGAGGTCAAGGGAGGTCTCCCTGAGAGGTGACGGTTTGAGCCGAGATCTGAGCAAGTTGAGTGGGTATTTGGGGGAAGCCTGCATTGCTAGAACTCTAAGATGGCATGAAATTCGAATCAATAGAACTCTCAAGTAATAGAATTCTGGGGCCATGGAATGCTAATCAATATTTCTTTGGTGCCCTGAAATTCTAATCAATAGAATTCTCTGGTTGTGATATTCTCACTAATAGAACTCTGAGGCCATGAAATTTTCTGAAGCAAAAATCTCAGTGATGGGTGGGAGTTAACTAGGTGAAAGTAAGGGAGAAAAATGTCCAGGGGGAGGGAACAAACTGTACACACAAAGGTCCTGAGGCAGGAGGACAGAGAGATAAATAAGAACTGGAATTGGAACCTGCCCTTACCCAGCTATTCAATAAGTAAGACCACCTACTGCAAAAGGATCCATTCTCAACCTTTGAGTCATAACACCAGGGTTTCGACAACCCAGAAGTAGGCTGGGGCTGCCAGGCCTCAAACCCCTTGAAAACTCCCAGTAACCCCTGTGAAGCTTTTAGTATTCTCATTTTTATAGTTGAAGAAACTGAGGCTCAGAAAGGTTGTACACATTGCCCCAAACCACATAGCAAATGGCAGAGAGGGGATTCTAGGTCTTTCAGAAGACTAAAGGTGAACTCTTAAGAAAACTTACCTATTCAACCACTCTCCCGCTGTCCACGCCCACCCACCCTCTGGGTTCAGTCTGTCTCCACCATTTTCCTGTCATATACTGTGGTGGCCTGGAGCTATGTACCCTAGGAAAACATGTTCTTAAATCTAAACCATTCCTGTTGGTTTGAACCTTGTACTAAGATCATTTGATGAGGTTACTTCAGTTAAGGTAAGGCACCGCTGAATCAGGATGGGTTTCTGATTCTAAAACCCAAAAGGCTCTATTCCCCTCTCTGAGGGTCTTATCCTTCTGGATTACAGGAAGGAGGAGGTAATAAGCTGGTATTGGGGAGGGGATGCTGAGAGTCTGGGGCTGAAGGCACCCCGGAGCTGCCTCCTGGTGTGTGGGCAGATTTGGCTCTCTCTGGGACCCAGCTGAGCACCTGGGTCCTACCTGGCTTGGGGCCAGCTAGGCCTGGGAACAGGCTTTGGTGGCCCAGGGCATGAAGATAAAGGTCCCCCAGGGTTGGGAGGGAAGAGGATACAGAGGAGGGGACAGCAGCACAGCAGGACTGACCACCTGAGGAGCTAATTCAGTCCCTGGGAGACAGTGGGTGCCAAGGATGTGCATCGGCTTGGCATGTTCTGGGCTCAGATTGTGAATCTCACACAATTAGATGGGTCAGTTATAGCTCTGTAGCACACTGACCAGGCACCATTACTAGGGGGGTGACTTTGGACAAATTCCTCGACTTATCTGAGTCTCAATTTCCAAATCAGTGAGCCAGAAGGATACCTGGGGTTGTGAGCATTCAGAGCTCAGGGTGGTGCCTGCCACATAGCAAGTGCTCATTAAATATTATCTATTGTTATCATCAAGTTAAACTCTTGTATCTGCAGGGCCTTCATCTACTGGTGAACTCTCAGGGTCAGGATAAGGTTTCCTGGAAGACAGTAAAGCATTGGGGTTAAGAGTTTTCTCTCTGGGCTCAGACCCCAGCTCTACCAAAGTGCAATGATGGGCAGGTCCCTGGACCCTCTGGGCCCCGGCTTCCTCCTCTGTAAAATGGGAGGGCTTTATAAACTCCGTGATACACATGACCCTCAGGACAGGTTAGTGGCCTTCATGTCCTTCTTCTGGATTCTT
This sequence comes from Myrmecophaga tridactyla, assembly GCA_004026745.1. Classification (NCBI taxonomy): domain Eukaryota; kingdom Metazoa; phylum Chordata; class Mammalia; order Pilosa; family Myrmecophagidae; genus Myrmecophaga; species Myrmecophaga tridactyla. The sequence continues at coordinate 9,677 of PVIY010041447.1, forward strand.
CCCCCCAGCCTTTTCAGGCTGACCTCCTGACCTGAGCAAATTGTGTGCTTTGCGTAAAGTATCTTCACAATTGTTATTTCATTAATTCTCAGCATGCAGAGGGAATGGGATTATCACCCCTTCCCCCTGCCCTGGTGGCAAAACTGGTGCTCAGAGCGCTGAAGTAACTTGTCCATTGCCGCACAGATCTAACTCCTGGAGTATAGGTATATGTCTGGACTGCTCTCCTCTCTTTAGATTCGGAAATTTTTTTTTTTTTTTTTTTTGCATGGGCAGGCACTGGGAATCAAACCCGGGTTTCTGGCATGACAGGCGAGAACTCTACCTGCTGAGCGGCCCGCCCATTTTTTTTTTTTAAAACACAGAAAAGAATACAAGACTATATTCACTTATTAAATAATATGCGTTCACTTATTACATATATATGTGTTCACTTATTACTTATATAATATATATGTATATGTTGCTTTAAAAATATATACTCACTTATTACAGTATATATATATATATATATATTTTTTTTTTAAAGCAACTTTACGAAATTAGAAAAAATATCTTGGATACCTATTTCCCCAAACAATCAAATACTATCATTTTAATCATATTATTTCAAATCATTTTTGTTTTCCTTTTTTAATAAAAGCAGTAAAATATTACAGCTTCAGTTAAAGCCCTTGGTCTATTCCTCTTTTGCCCTTTCTGCCTCTCCATAGAGGTGTTTGGTTTCCCTCTGAGTTTGGGTTTCCACACACCCAGACATGTTTTTATACTTTATATTTATACATATGAATCTATCCTAAAATCATACCCAATAGTATTTGTGTTTTAAAAATCTTACATAGTTGGCATGCTTTTCCATATCTTTCTGCAACTCACTTTTTTTCACTCAACTTTATGTTTTTTTAAGGTACACCCATTTTTATTTCATGTCTTTTACCTGCTGTAGAGTTTTTCCATTGTATAAGTAAACTACATTCTATTTGTCTACTGCTGACCCTTCCAAAAAGACCAGCAGGGAAAACTGTTCATTAAGCAGAGCTGAGTTTATTAAATTGGCTGCATCAAAGAAGAATGATACCTTGAGGGAGTCTTCAAAAGGGAAGAACATTTATAGGATTTAGAGGTCTGGGTTCAAGAGGTTTCAGGCTAGTTTTTTAAGGCAGAAAACTGGGATTGGGCAAAATTTGTGATGTAATAAACAAGGGCTGTGGACACCTGTGAAGAGGCTCTTGAAACAGTGATAATCGGAAACAAGAGAATGTTGTCTGATAAGAGCTATTCGCCACAGCAAGCAAACTGTTTGCCCAAACCAATTGGTTTGCAAGAATTTCCTGAAGCAAACAGTGAAGCATTTATGGGTTTACAGACTTAATTATGGGTAAGAATTTCCTGGAACAGTCACATTAACAACCTAGGGGGCCTCAGCAGTTCTTAGACCCAATAGTTGAGTAACATTGAGGAAAATGGTCTCAGTTCCCATATTTATCCAGTCCCCTGCTGATGAGCATTTTAGGTTGTTTCCAATATTTCATTTGCAGACACAGTGCTGAACTTGGAGCACATGGGCAAGACTTTCTTTGGGGTCCCCACATAGAAGTGGAATGGCAGGGTGGTGAGATAAGCACTTGCAATTTTCCTAGAGACCTGTATTGTTTCCACCCCAGCCCTCTGCCTCTTAGAAGAGAAAACCTCTCTCCATGGCCACCAGAGCAGACAGACGGTAGGAACTGCCAGGGCTTTGCCCATACCAGCTGCCTGCCCACCTGCCTGCCCTCCCTCGTTCTGGCAGATTAACGGTGACCTGTGACCCTGGCAAGCTGGCCACACTCCTGGCCAATTCCTGCCTGTCGAAAAGAGCCCCCAGGGGTGGTCAGGGCCTGGGGAAATGTTGGCCAGATGGGCCTGGGAGGTCTTGGGCTGGCTTCTCCCAGGAGGCAAAGCAGGTGGGCAGCCCCCAGCACTGTCCCCTACCGCCCCCCCCCCCCCATTTTCCCATTATGCATCACTGGGTTGGAGCTGGAGCCAGATGGTGGGGATGGGGCAGCCTTGCAGCTTCTGGCCTGACAAAGGAGCCTCTATACTGCCCCCCTCCCCTGCCCCCTGACTCTGACCAGCTTGGCTAGTCAAGTCGTGGCTGCCCAATCACTCTCAGCCCTGGCTGGTTTGGCCTGCCCTTGGCAGCCTTTTTGCCAAGGCTGTCCCTTCACCCATCCTGTTTGGGGAAGAAGCTTCCCAGGCATTGTTCCAGGAGAACCACAGGCTTGGAAACTCACCATCCATCTGAGAGTGAGCAGGTATGGGCAATACAGGGTGGCCCTGTGGTTATAACCAGTCACGTGCAAATGCCATCATAGGGTCGAGTGCAATGGGCCACGTAGGGATTGTGGTGGACAAGTGCCTGGCACTCAGTGAGCCCTCATCAGTAGCCCCAGGATTACTAGAGAAGAGGAAACTGAAACTCAGAGAGGAGTTTCAGAAGAGAAGAGTCTCATCGTTATAGGCAGAACTGAGTTGGAATTCTAGGTCTGCTTGGGCAAATTACCTAAGAACTAAGTTTCCTCTTCTGAAATGGGCTGGTTAAATCCTTATAGAGAGTGGTTCTGAGGATGAGGTGAGATCATACAAGAAAAGCACCTATAACTCTGCAAAACTCAATACATGTCAGCTAAATCTCATTATTGTCTTGAGATCTAAAAAGAGGTTGCAGGCACTGAAGACAAGGAAACCTCATGGTGGGAACTGGTGGATGCCAAGATATCACAGCAGGGTAGTTTACTGGTTCAGGCCCAGAATCCTTCCCAAGAACTCCCCCAGTTAAAGTTGTTTAACCATCCTCTCATTGTGACTCAGTTTCCTTATCTGTAAAAGGGTTAAGTGAACAATTTAATTCATAGGGTTAGTATGAGGATAAAGTAAACTATCACCCAGAGAGCTATGGACCATATTCAATAAATCGTAGCAATTATTGGGAGGCAAGGAGAGGAGTCTGGGAGAGTACTTGGGGAGGGGTATGGGAGGGGTCTGGGAAGCCCCTAACTCCTCCCATCTCTGGCGGTCTTGGTCCAGGCTAGGCTTCTGCCCTGGGGCAAAGCCTTGGGGGAGTAAGGAGGAACGTTGGCCTGGGATGGCCAGAATTCCCCTTTGGGTGCTGCCTATACTTTCCTGTACAGCTTTAGGCCTCAGTCCCCTCCTCTGGAGAGTGGACAGTTTGCCCGCCACCATTTTTCAAGAGTTTGCTATTTAAGGAGTCTCTCTGACCTGGGCAAGAGCATGTGGGAGGGAAGGCAGGTTGGAGAGGGGGGCGAGTAGGGACAGCTCGCCCCAGGCTGCCTCCAGGAACCCCTCCCCACACAGAGGGCCTGACGTGTCTCCATTGGCTCCTCGGTGCCAACTGAAGTCTATTAATATCAGAGTAATGAGGTAATTACTGTGATTTGGAAAAATTACTAGTGAATGCTTTTGAGGGAATTTCAGTGTAGAGGGAGGGCGAGTGGAACATCTGTGAGGAAAGGGAGGAAGGATTGTTCTGGATGAGAGCGTGAGGGTGGGTGAGCTCTGGGCCCAGCAGGGCCCCTCCAGAGCTTCACACATGCAACTTGCTCTGAGTACGAGATGGTGCGTGTGAGTGATTGGGAGTGGGGCGTGTGAGCTCTGGGTTAGTGTGTCCTTATGTGAGTTGGGGAGGTGGGGCTGGGAGGGATGTCAGGGCGTGGGGTTTTCAAGCCCTGGGAACACCCTTACTTTAGTGCAAAGAAAGCAGCAGATTCCAGGTAACAGACAGATCCTGGCACTGGAGCCCTATCCTCTTTTCATACCCCCGGCTGTGGCATCTGGTCCTCCCTGAGGGCTCTCCATCCCAAGTCACCCCAGTCCTGAGGCCACAGGCCTGGAGAATGGTTGGACGGGAGACCCCTGGATCAGAGAGTTTGGGAGGAGCTAGGAAGCAGAGGCTGTCAAAGTGTGGTTCCTGAGCCAGCAGCATTGTCATCCCCTGGGGACTTTCTAAAAATGCAAATTCTCAGTCTGCTCCAGACCCACTGAATTAGAAACCCTGGGTCTGCCTGGCAATCTGTGTTTCAACAAGGTCCTTAGCAGAGGTGTGAAATGATTAAGCTCTGGACAGGGCCCAGCCTATGCATTAGAGGATGGAGACTGCTTTGAGAGGTTTTAAGAGATCGAATCCAGGTCGAATGTGGAAGAGAGCATGCTAATAGTAGTTATAGCAATAATAATAATGAGAACATTTATTGGGCATTTACTCCGTCGGACGCTATGCTATGCACTTTCTAGTTTTACCTGATTTAATCTTCACAACAGTCCTCTTAGGTAAGTACTATTACGATTCCAGTGGTCCTGATAGAATTCTGAACAGGGAGGCTGACTGCCCAAGGCCACACTAGTAGGTGGGAGAGGCAGGATGCAATTCTGGATGCTTGGTTTTTGCTTCTTCTCTGATACCAGGCTGCTTTGGTACAGCAGAGGAGGGTGGTTGGTAGTCTGAGTGATAATAAAGGGACAATAAAGACTGCCCAGGGGAGAAGTAACTTCAAGGGAGGCCAACTCTGCTTTTGTTTTGAAACTTACCGAGCACTCACTGTGTGCCAGGTAATATGCAAAGCACTTGCAGGTGCACTGTCTCATTTAAAGGTCACATTGATCCTCTAGGAACTGCCACGAGCCCCATTTTACAGATGGTGCCACTGAGGACCAGAGCAATGAATCATGTGCACAAGGTCAGAAAGCAAGTGGCACAACACAAATTCAAAGCAAGGCAGCTGGAACCCAGAGTCCTAGGCCTTAATCCAGATAGGCAGACCCTAGATTTGGGGGAGGATTGTTGCGAGGGGGAGGTCGAAGTCCTGATGGGACCCACCCTCACACACGGTGCCTTCTGAGTTCCTGCTCACCAGGGGTGCCTGGCGTGTGTCCTTAGCGCCCAGGTACAGACTATACCCACGGTGAATGCCTGCCAAACCACAGTCTATCAAAATAAAAAGTCTACAGAAGCCAGAGGAAGGAATTAACATTTATGGAGGCTTCTGTGTGCCAGACACCTTACACAAAGCCTATTTAATACCCTCTCCCCCCAACCCCCTAGAGCCCTCTAGCTTTTTGTTTTATTATCCCCATTTTAAGGATGGAGAAAGTGAGGTTCTGAGAAGGAAAGTGACCTATTTGAGGTCACATAGTGCACCAGCGGGGAAGCCAGATCTTGAGCCCAAGGCTACCGGACCCTACGTTGGTTCTCTTGGTCCAGTCTGTAACTGAGAGGTGGGGGAGAAGAATGGGTAATGGGGCAGGTGTCCGGGGGCGGGGAGGGGGCGTTGGGATGAGCTCAATAAATGGTGGCTGATATAACAATGGTATTAGTAATAATTATCACCTTCATCATCATCGTCTGTGAAATGGATAGGTAATCCTCACATGAAGAAAGGAAGTGCTCCACAAGTGACAATCTCAAGGAACTCCTTCCACCCGGCCCCAGCCTCCCAGGTCTTCTGCCTTGGGCTTCAGCCCAGGACCCTGCAGCCCAGGCCCTCTGCTACCCTCTGCTGGCGTATGTGAGATGCGCAACTTGGATGTAGCATCTACGTGGCCCAGAGCTTGTCTCCAGTGGGTTCTGTCTTCTGCAAGTGAGCATCACTGAGCTGGGGGGACAGCCAACTGGCAGACCCCTGGCGATGCTCCCTCTTGGGTCTCTGTTTCTTCCCTATTGAAATGCTAAGCTGGGACTAAAAGATCTCAGATCATGGTTCTGAATCTGTCTCTGCCATGGCTACACCTTCCTGGTTCCTCCTGACTCTGGGCAAAAACAGACCTTTGCCCTGGCAACAGCCCCTCTACTTCCATCTCTGAAAGTACCTTGCTCCTTCCCACCTGAGTATCATAAAATCCCAGCTTAGAATGGGGTGTGAATGTGGAGGAAAGGGGAAGTTTAGAGCCATGTATGCTACCAGAAGGAAAGTTAGAGGTTAAAACATGGGAATGCAAAACACAGTGAATCTTGCGGTGGACAATGCCTGTGACAATGCCTGTACAAATATAAAAAAAACTTTCATGAACTAGAACAAATGTATGACACAACTACAAGGAATTAACAATAGAGGGGTGTTTGGTTTTTTAAAGCTGCTGGAATGCAATACACTAGAAACGGGTTAGCTTTTACAATGGGCTTTATTAACTTAAAATTTACAGTTCTAAGGCTGTGAAAATGTCCCAATTAAGGCATCAATAGGATGATACCTGGACTCTGAAGATAATCTACTGGCTTCCAGACCACCTCTGCAACATGGGAAGGCACATGGCTGGGATCTGCTGGTCCTTCTCTCCTGGGTTTCGTTGCCTTCAGGTTCTGGTGTCAGTGGCCTTTTCTCTCAGCTCCTGTGGGTCTTTCTTCCTTCTCTGGGTGTTTCTCTCTCTAAGCTCTCTCAGCTTTTCTGTCTTTTATCATAAAGGACTCCAGTAAAGGATTAAGACCCACCTTGAATGGGCTGGGTCATATCTCAATTGAAACAACCTAACCAAAAGGTTCTACCTACAATAGGTCTTCCCCTACAGGGATGGATTAAAGGAACATGGCTTTTCTGGGATATCTAACAGTTTTGAACCAGCACAAAGGGTTTATGAGGGAAAACTACCTATTGGACTGTGGACCATAGTTAACAGTAATATTTTAATACTCTTTCATCAACAGTAACAAATGCACTACACCAATACTAAGGGTCAATAATAGGGGGCCGATAGGGGGTTTGGAAAATTGATCATGGGGTTGTATTAACAACTATATGATGATACTGTGAGGCAGTGATTGTATACATTGAATGGTTTGTATGGTGTGTAAATATATCTCAATAAAGCTGCATTAAAAAAAACAAAAAACTCCCAGCTTACACATCACCAGGAACGTACCAGGCTGATTCTCTTGCCCAGGGACCAGAGCAAGGGGCTCAGGACTAGGGTCTGGTTGAAGAGAATAGTCCTCCCTTAACGTCACCTCCCCCTCCTCCCCCACTCTCACCCCCACTCCCCAGTAAATGCCCCATTTTTATACACCCTTCACAGTCAGACTCCCTGAGTTGGCTGTCTACACTTGTTCTCTCCTCTTCTGCTTGTCTTCTACTCCAGGGCTCAGTCCTCAGCCCACTTTTCTTCTTTCTCTAGATTCTCCCCAGGTCATCTCAGACTGCTTCAGACTTCAAACATCTCTCTGCTGTTGGCTCTCCCTAACCTCCTTCACCTAAGCCATCTGCAACTGTTAGCACTCTTACTCCTCAGAAACTCTTTCTTCCTGACTGCATCCTATTCTCCTCCAGGATCTTACCACCACCCCCTGCCCCCACAAGAGGCAGAGTAGGATCCCTTTCCTCTTGAATCCGAGAAGAATGTTGTGACTGCTTTGACCAGAAGAGGACAACAGAAATGATGTTATTTGACTTCTGAGGCTAGATCATATATTTCCTTCTTGCTCTCTGGGGATGCTTGGTCTTGTTCTTTTTGAGAAGTAGGCATAGATTTATTGGGAGTCACGAATAGGAGAAGTTCTCCGGTGGTAGCTGAACCAGAGGTTTTCACTCTGCGAGGGACAGGGGACACAAGAGGCCATATGTGATTTTACAACAAAGACATTCCATATAGTATGAGGATATCGAGCCTCTAGTGTAATCATTAAAGGGGTTTAAGACCTGATGCTTTACTAAGATTAGTGTGAAAGATTAAGATACAGTCAATGCCCTTTTAACATCCATGGTTACATTCTTCCCCCTCTGGGGAGACTGTATACTTCTTTTCTTTAAAGAAAAAAAATTTATTCAGATATCATCACACACCATACAATCCATCCAAAGTGTATAATCAATGGCTCACAGTATCGTAACATAGGTGTATATTCATCACCATGATCATTTTTAGAACATTTCCATCACTCCAGAAAAAGAAATAGAAAGAAAAAACCCATACATCCCATACCCTTTACCCGGATGCTTGGTCTTACAATCCAGCCGCCATGCTGTGAGGAAGCTCAAGCAGCTTGTGGAGAGGAACAGAAATTCCTAGCCTCAGCTCAGCTCCCAGCCAAGAGCCCACATCAACTTGCCAGCCATGTGAGCGAGCCATCTTGAAAGTAGATCTTCCAGCTCCTAGTCAAGACACTCCATCTGATAATATGCAGAGCTGAGCTTTCCCTATCGATCCCTGCCACATTGCAGATCAGTGCAATATCATTGACTGTTGTTGCTTTAAGCCAGTGAGTTTTGGGGTTGTTTGTTACAATCTAAAGCAATAGATAACCTACATACTCTTCTAAATGGTCTTCCTGCTTCCATTATGACCTTCCTCACATGTCCATTCTTTGTTTGGTGCTCAGTGGAATCTTTGAAACACATAAATCAATCAGAAGTTTAGAGAATTGGATATTCTAACCAACTCGCCTGCTCAAAAAATCTGAAAGTGCTGGCGAAATCTATAAATGCATTGCTGAGCTGCAAAGAAGATAAGGGATAAGGCAAACAAGTATTTCTGCAACTTCTGAATTATCCAGTTTAAAATGTGTAAATAAAAGAGATTATAAATTTGCTATATGTAAATCTCAAACATGACTGAACAAGAGTAATTGTACCATCCTTTCCAGATCTCATTTAGTAACATAAGTATAACAGGGGAAACTTTGCTTCTGAAAATGATAAATTATTCCTTATTGGCTTACTTATAATACAATTAGGACATATGCACATACATGTCTACATATGTATATATTGGCACAAACATGATTTTATTGATAGAATTTACATATCATACAGTTCATTCATTTAAGATACACAATTCAATGGTTTTTAGTATATTTACAGAGTTGTCCAATTGTCACCATCATTTAAATTTAGAACATTTTCACCACCCCAAAAAGAAACCCTGTAGCCCTTAGCAGTCAGTCCCTGTCCCCCCACCCTGCACTGCCTTCCAGCCTTAGGCAATCACTGATGATCTGACTCTATTTGCCTGTATGGTACCGTTCAGACACATGGAATCATACAATATGTGATCTTTCCTGACTGGCTTCTTTCGTTTAGCATAATGTTTTTGAGGTTTGACCATGTTGTAGCATATGTTGGTACTGCATTCCTTTTTCATGCCAAATAACCCATTTTATTGGCTATACCGCTTTTTGTTTATCCATTCATCCGTTGATGGACATTTGGGTTGTTTCCATTCTTTGGCTATTCTGAATAATGTTATGACCATTCATGGTCAAGTTTTGTGTGGACATATGTTTTTATTTCTCTTGGGTATATACCTAAAAACGGAATTGTTGGATCATCTGGTAATTCTATGTTTAACATTTGAGGAACGGCCAAACTGTAAAAACCAGAATTATTTATTTTTTTAAATACACTTTTAATTTTAGAACAGATTTGGATTTGTCAGAAGATTATGAAGGTACAGAGAGTTTCCATATACTCCTTGTGGAGTGTTCCCTATCATTTACGTGGCATATGTTAGTATGGGACATTTATATTAGTACGGTTCATTTGTTACAATTAATGAACCAATACTGATATGTTATTGTTAACTAAAGCCCATGCTTTATTCGGATTTCCTTAGTTTTTAGCTAATGCCCTTTTTCTGTTCCAGAATCCTGTCCAGGATACCACATTACATTTACTTGTTGTCTACTTTGGCTGTCTTTGGTCATGACGGTTTCTTGGACATTCCATGTCTTTGATGACCAGTTTTGAGAACCGATCTGGTTTTGTAGGATGTTCCTCCATTGGGATGTGTGCGCTCTTTTTCTCGCAATTGGACTGGGGTTATGGGTCTTTGGAAGGAAGACGACAGAGGTAAAATACCCTTCTCATAGCATCATATGAAGGGAATATACTATTAACTCGAATTGTTCCCGCTGAAGCTGGCCTTGACCCCGTGGCTGAGATAGTGTCGGTCAGCTTTCTCCGCTGTAATGTTATTTCCCCCCCACTTTTCACATGTCCTCTTAGGAAGAAAAGTCACTGAACAGCCCACACTGAAGGAGTGGGGAGTTGTGTTTCACCCCCTTGAAGGTGGAGTATCTACATAATCTGCATGGAAGATTTGTCTGTTCTCCCCCATCTAGAATTATTATAATTATTTTTCAACTAAAAAATAATTTTTTTTTTACCTATCAGCATAATCGCATTTTTGTGTAAATTTATATAAAACATCAGTGAAATATTAATGGCGGTTATTTTTTTAAACTTTTCATTTGGAATAATTTTAGGTTTACAGAAAAGTTGCAAGAACAGTATAAAGAATTCTTGTTCATCTTTCACCTAGATTCCTTAAATGTTGACATTTTATCACATTTGTTTATCCTTGTCTCTGTCGCTCCTTTTTTTCTGAATTATTCAGTCTGTTGTAGACATAGTATCTTTAATACTTCAGTATATATTTCCTAAGAAAAAGGATATTATTTTAAATATCTATAATATAATTATCTAAATCAGGAAATTAGTAATGATACAATACCTTTATCGAGTCTATAGAACTTATTCAAATTTCACCAATTGCCCCTCATACCAAAAAAAGAAAGTTTTTTTCAGGCCCAGGAATTATAGTTATTTTTGAGTGGTCTTACATTGCTCAATTTTCTGATTACTTGGACAAGAAACCAACACATTTAGGTTTTTTTTTCTTCTCGACCAACACATTTAGAGGGAAAAAAAAAAAAAGTAAGGGAAATCCTCAGAGACCAAAAGAGAAACGCTATAACAACAAAAGCCAAAATCACCCCCCCCCAAAACCAGAAACCCAAGACACAAGGAACTTTAAAAGCCACAGTCACTCTGCTGGTATTTATCAATGCCCAGGAAACAGAAGCTTCAGTTTTTGATGGACGTTTGGAGTACAAGGGGCAAGACAAGGTCGGGGGCTTGCCCGAGGTGAAAAGGCTGATAGAAATCTCCACGTAGAGCCTGGGCACGCCTCAAAGGCCTGCAATCTTTTGAATGAATGAACTGACTGAGAATACCACAAGGAAACTTATCTTCAACATGATGGTGGTGTTTTCATTTCTTAGGACTGCTCTTACACATTACCACACATACACACCCATTCGCAAACACACACACACACACCTCTGTTCTCGCGGGCTCTATGCCCGCCCCCCTTCTCTGCTCGAGTTCTCTTATTCAACACACACCATCCCTCTTCTTCCTTCCTTCCCATTATAATCACAGAAAACAGTCTCCAGGGGAGTTTCTGTATCAGGCCTCTTTCCCACCAAGTTTGTCTGGGCCTCATTAAGTCTTTTTTAAGCAGGGCAGTACGTGGGAGGACTTTTAAGGCCCTGGCTCCATCCAGGCTTTGGTCCTGGGAAAGGACCCTCCCTCCCTCCCCGCACTACCACTTGCCTCCTGCCTGATTCTGTTTCCCTTCCCTTCTCTAAGACAGCACGAAGCTTCGAAAAGCCAAGCAGGATGTAGTTCCTATTGGTCACAGATGTTCACTCCCAGATATCTCAGACTTCCCCCAATTTTTAAGCACAATTTTAAAAATCATATTTTAAAAATATGAGGGCAGATATACAGTGCTATATTTTCTTCATTGCTTTTTTCCCCTTTCTTTTTTCTCTCTCTATATATACATATATGGAGTGTCACATACATGCAAAACTCTGCATTCTTTTTTTTCCTCTTGTGTCTCTCCTGATGCTACACTTACTTGAAATTTAAGCTGATAATATTTGTTTCCAAGATAATAACAACTTATGATTTTTAAAAAATTTTTTATTAATTAAAAAAAAATTACAAGAAACACAAACATTCCCAACACATACACTCAGCAATTCACAATATCATCACATAGTTGCATATTCATCATCATGATCATTTCCCAGAACATTAGCATCAATTCAGAAAAAGAAATAAAAAGACAACAGAAAAATATAACAAACAGAAAAAAAAAATTTTACATGCCATACCCCTTACTGATCCCT
>PVIY010041448.1:0-21628 GCA_004026745.1 Myrmecophaga tridactyla
GAAAGGCTTCAAGCCAAGAATTCTTTATCTAGTCAATTATCTTCAAAATTGAGGGAGAGAAAGAGAAAAAAATTAAAAAATAATAAATAAATAAATTGAGGGAGAGATTAAAATCTTCAAAGACAAAAAAAAATTGAGAGAACTAGTGAAAAGAGACCAACTCTACAAGAAATACTAAAGGGAGTTCTGTCAGCTGAAAAAAAGACAGGATAGGGAGGTCTGGAGACCTCAGAATTGGAGAATATGAATAATGGTAATTTAAAGGATAAAAAAGAGATAGAAAAGTATTTAGATCTGACCAATGAAAACTGAAGGATAAGATGGTAGAATCAAGAATTGCTTTTACAGCAATTACTTTGAACAATAATGAACTAAACCCACAATTAAAATATACATATTGGCAGAATAGATTAAAAAATATCTATCTATATACAGTTTACAAGAGACACATCTTAGATTCACAGACACAATTAGATTGAAAGTAAAAGGACAGGAAAAAAAGAGGTTATATGCAAGTCGTAGCCAAAACAAAGCAGGAGTAACTATACTAACATCAGATAAAATAGACTTTAAACGTAAAGATGGCATAAGAGACCAAGAAGGACACTACATATGAACAAAAGGGCAATTCATCAAGAGGAACTAACAATCATAGATGTTCATGCTCCCAACCAAGGAACTCCAAAGTACATGAGGCAAACACTGACAAACTGAAGGGAGCCAAAGACATTTCAACAATAATAGTGGGAGACTTCAGTACACCACACGCCCCTATAAGAGAACTTAAACAATTTGATAAATGAATTAGACCTCATAGACATATATAGATCATTACACCCAAAAACCAGGATATACATTCTTCACTAGTGCACACAGATAGTTCTCCAGAACAGATCATATACTTGGACACAAACTGAGTCTTTATAAATTTAATAAGATTGAAATTAGCCAAGCATTTTCCTTGGCCATGATGGAAGGAAGCTGGAAATTAATAATCACGAAGGAACCAGATCTTTCACAAAAATATGGAGATTAACAACACACTCAAATAATCTGTGGATCAAAGAAGAAATTGCTAGATAAATTGGAAAATATCTGGAGATAAATGATAATGAGAATATAACATATCAGAACTTATGAGATGTGACAAAAGCAGTGCTGAGATGGAAAGTTATTGCCTTAAATATCTATGCTAAAAAAGAAGAATGAGCAAAAATCAAGGACTTAACTGCTCACTTGGAGAAATTAGAGAAAGAATAGCAAATGAACCCCAAAGCAAATAAAAGAAGAGAAATAACAAAGATTAAAGTAGAGCAAAACAAACTGGATATCAATAAAACAACAGAAAGAATCAACAAAGCCAAACGTTGATGGATCCCGAGGTAGACTAACAAAGAAAAAAGAAAGAGGATGCAAATAAACAAAATCAGAAATGACAGGGAGTCATTACCATGCATCCTGAAGAAATTTTAAAAATCATAAGAGAATACAATGAACAAGTATATGCTAACAAACTAGACAATTTAGATAAAATGCACAAATTCCTACAAACACAAAAACTATTTATACTGACTCAAGAAGAAATATAGGATCTCAGCAAATGAACTACAAGTAATGAGATTCAATTACTCATCAAAAATTTTCCTACAAAGAAAAGTCCAAGACCAGCTGACTTCACAGGGAATTTTATCAAATATTCCAAAAAGTACTAACACAAATCCTGCTCAAACTCTTCAAAAATTTGAGGAAAAACGAATGCTACCTAACTCATTTTATGAAGCTAACATCACTCATACCAAAACCAGATAAAGACACTACAAGAAAGGAAAACTACAGCCAATCTCCCTAATGAACACGGACACAAAAATTCTTAACAAAATACTAGCAAATTGAATCCAATGACACATTAAGAGCACTATACATCATGAACAACTGGAGTTTATACCAGGAATGCATGGGTGGTTCAGCACAAGAAAATCAGTCAATGTAATACAGCACAAAAAAATTGAAATGGAAAAAATCACGTGATCAAATCATTCAACAAAATTCAGCATCCTTTCCTGATAAAAACACTTCAAAAGGTAGGAATCAAAGGAAACTTCCTCAACATCATAAAGGATATATATGAAAAACCCATAGCTGGCATCATACTTAATGGTGAGAGATTGAAAGCATTCCCCCATTGTCACCACTATTATTCAACATTATAGTAGAAGTCCTGAGTGGAGTGATTAGACAGAATAAAGAAATAAAAATCATCCAAATAATAAAGGAAGTAGCAAAATGTTCATTTGCAGATAATATAACCCTATATGTAGAAAACCTTGAGAAATATACAACAAAGCTACGTGGGCTAATAAATTCAGCAAAGTGGTAGGATACAAGATTAATGAACAAAAATCAGTAATGTTTCTATATTCAAGTAATGACCTATCTGAGGAGAGAATTAAGGAAAAAATTCCATTCAAAATGTGACCAAAAGAATCAGGTATCTAGGAATAAGCCTAACCAGGCATGTCAAGGACTTGTACACAGAAAACTACAAAACATTGCTAAAAGAAATTTAGAATGACCTAAGTGGATGAAAAGACATTCCATGCTCATGGAGAGGAAGGTTGGATGCTGTTAAGATGTCAATTCTATCCAAATTGATTACAGATTCCACACAACACCACTTAAAATCCCAACAGCCTACTCTGAAGACTTGGAAAAGCTAGTTATCAAAGTTATTAGAAGGGAAAGAGACCCCAAATAGCTAAATATATCCTTAAAAAGAAGAGCAAAGTGAGAGTTTGTATCTCTTCCTGACTTTAAAGTGGTCAAAACAGCCTGGTACTGGAACAAAAATAGAAGTATCAACTAATGGAATCAAATAGAGAGTGCAGAGTTACACCACCAAATCTATGAACAACTGATCTTTGACAAGGCCTCCAAATCCACTGACCTGAAACAGAATAGTCTTTTCAATAAATGGGCATGGGAGAATTGACTGTCAATAGCCAAAAGAATGAAAGAGGACTCTACCTTACATCCTATACAAAAATTAATTCAAAATGGGCAGGCAGTGGTTGCTCAGTGGCAATGTTCTGGCCTGCCATGCTGGAGACCCAGGTTCGATTCCCAGAGCCTGCCCATGTGAAAAAAAAAATTAATTCAAAATGGATTAAAGATCTAAATGTTAATTACTTCTGGAACAAAATACAGGGAAACATCATCAAGATCTAGTAATAGGAGGGAGCTTCTTAAACTTTACACCTAAAGCACAAAAAGCAAAGGAAAAACTAGATAAATGGAAATTCATTAAGATCAAGAGCTTCTGAACCTCCACGAACTTTGTCAAAAAGGTGAAGAGGCAGGCAACTCAATATGGGAAAATATTTGGAAGCCACGTATGTGATAAAGGCTTGATATCCTGTGTACATGTAGAAATTATACAGCTCAACAACAAAAGAACAAACAACCCAAATGGGCAGAGGATATGAATAAACACTTTTCTGAAGAGCAAATACAAATGGCTAAAATGTACATGAAGAGGTACTCATTTTCATTAGCTAAAAGGGAAATGCAAATCAAGATGACGATGAGATATCACTTCACACCTATAAGAATGGCTACTATTAAACAAACAGAAAACTACAAATGTTGGAGAGGATGTGGAGAAATTGGAACACATTCACTGTTGGTGGGAATGTATAATGGTGCAGCCACTATGGAAAACAGTTTGGCGATTCCTGAGAAAACCAAATGTTGAGTTGCCATATGACCCAGCAATACCAATACTCAGTATATACCCAGAAGAGCAGAAATCAATGACACAAACAGACATTTGCATACCAATGTTCATAGCAGCACTATTCACAGTTGCCAGAAGATGGAACAATCCAAGTGCCCATCAACAGACAAGTGGATAAACAAAACATGGTACATACATATGATATAATATTATGCAGCAGTAAGACAAAATGAGGTCCCAAAGCATATGACAACATAGATGAACCTTGAGGACATAATGCTGAGTGAAATAAATCAGACACAAAAGGACAGATACTGTATGGCTTCACTGTGATAACTCTAGTAAAGGTAATCTAAAAAGGTTACACTGTAGAATATAGCAGGCTTAGAGGTACACAAACACTAAAGACAGATGAAAGGCAACCCAATGAGGTTGAATGTAAATGCAAGGGAATGAATACAAGGGATGGTAACTAATCAGTCAGGTTATTAGTAACATTGCCATATTGAAGTGAACATGATTGAAAGGTGATGTATATTGTCATGTATCCCACTGATTAAATCTATAATTATAAATAGGTTCTCATGAACTATTTCAAAGGTTTGATATTGAACAAATAGTCAGCAGTAGAGGGATATGGGGGAACCTAAAAATGATGCTATGGCCAATAGTTAACAGGAAGAAATCAACAATACCACAGCACTACCAGGGGCAATTAATTGGGGGGGAGAGACAAGTGATAAGGGGTAGTTTTGATTTGAAGGCTAGTGATGCTGTTTGTTGGTTCTTTGTCACTATGGAGCAATAAAAATTGTCTAAAATTGAGAGTGCTGCTGATTGTACAATCAAGTGAGGAAACTGTAAGACAAAATTTGTTTATTTTGGACATTGTCTACAACACCAATAGATGGATGGAGCTGAAGGATACAATGACTCAGAAGCACATTGGCAAACTGTGATACATTTATATGATGGAATATGGTGGAGCTACAAAAAGGAAAGATGTCAAGAGGCCCAGAATGAACTGACTAAACCTTGGAGACAATATGCTGTACAAAATAAGGCATGTTAAGAACAAATATGCTAAGGTCTCTTTCAGAGAATACTTAGAAGAAATTTGGAGCCTAGACTGTAAACCCTTATAGCAACCACACTTAGTCTGAAGTTGTGTGTGTATTTCTAGATTCTGAGACACTGAACTATATGTGTATCAGCTGGTATTTCCCTGGAAATTTGAGTAACTCTGTGACCCTTAGATCCAGCCTTGAAAGATAGCATATACAGTAACAGTTAAAGTCACTGAAAAAGAAATCAGCCTTAATTAGAGATTAAAAATGAAGCCAATTTGGCTGGGACTAAGGTTAATTAGAATGCAGGGAAAAGATGATAGTATATGTACTCTAGACTTCACCTACATTATGATACCAAAGGCAGAGAGGTTTAATATGTCTAGAGCCTAAATTTTTCTGTAACACACAATCTAAATTAACCTACCAGAATAGCTTTAAACAACCCAAACTCCTGAAGTACAGAATGCAAACGAGCCCTTGTAATTCGATATAGCTCAATGTAAGGTAATGTCATACATCTCATACTATGGTGGGCTGCTAATTAAAAAGTATTGGTTGAGTCCCTTGATGGTCTGAAGGAAATAAAATATGGAACTATTAAGCTTTCCCAACTGGGAAACCTCTGGAACCTCTCAACCATTGATGACTCACAAGAAAATAGGCCAAACCCTTGATTTCGAGGCTTACCCTTATGAAACTTATTTCTGTGGCATAGAAGCTATGCCTACATATAATGACACCTAAGAGCTGCTTCCAGGAAACCTCTTTTGTGACTTAGATGTGGGCTCTCATTCTGTTTTAGTTTTTAAAAGCTGCCTAAATACAATATATGAGAAATGGAATGGCTTTTAAAAAGGGGAATTTATTAAGTTGCAAGTTAACAGTTATAAGGCCATGAAAATGTTCAACTTAAGGCAAGGCTACAAAAATGTTCAAGCTAAGGCAGCCAGGGAAAGATACCTTGGTCCAAAAAGGCTGATGACAGTCAGGGTTTCTCTCTCAACTGGAAAGAACATGATGTCTATTAGCTTTCTCTCCAGGTTTCTTAAATGGCTTCCCCAGGGACATTTTCTTTATGCATCTCCAAAGGTCTCTGGCTGTGTGGGTTCTGTTGGTTCTTTCCAAAATGGTTCCCTCTTAAAAGGGCTCCGGGGTGGGCCACAGTGGCTTAGCAGGCAGAATTCTCACTTGCCATGCTGGAGACCTGGGTTCAATTCCTGATGCCTGCCAATGCAAAAAAAGAAAAAAAGAGCTCCAGTAGGCAACCCCACCTTGAATGGGTGGAGACACATCTCCATGGAAACCATCTAATCAAAAGTTATCACCCACAATTGGGTGGGTCACGTCTCCATGGAAATAATAAGAAAGATCTACCCAGGAATACTGAATGAGGATTCAAGACATGGCTTTTCTGGGGTACATGACAGATTCAAATCGGCACACACTCTCTAAGCCCAACTCTGCAAGGAAAATCAATACCCTCCCCCCATATGGGACATGGCATTCAGGTCTCCCTGACAATGTGTGGAATGCCTCCTGGGGATGGGTCTGGCCCTGGCACCATGGATCGACAATGCCTTCCTGGCCAAAAAGGGGAAAAGAAGTGTAATAAAATAAGGCATCAGTGACTAAGAGAGATTAAATAGGACAAAAAGGCTGTTCTGAGTATGAGTGCTGAATCATTATACTGATATTTGTTTTAGCCTCCAGGACCTTAGAGCAGCTAGAAATAAAACCCTAAAATTGTGGAATTGTAATCCATATCAAACTCTGAAATTATAACTAATTGTTACAATGTACTTTGAAATTTATTGCTTTTCTATATATGTTATTTAAAGAGAATAAGGAGTATAACAGAAAAGATAGGATTTTACAAATGAGGATGAATGCTGAATCTTATATTGATATTTATATAGAGCAACTAGAAGAAAAAACAAAAAATCATGGAACTGTAACCATACCAAACTTTGAAATCTGTTCTATAACTACTTGTTAAAATGTACTTGGAAATTTATTACTTTTTTGTATATATGTTATATTTTACAATTAAAAAAAAAACATTTAAAAAAATGGACACCAAAGTCTCTAATTACCCATCTGACAGGTTACTGTGAGGATGAAATGAAGTAGGGCATGTGAAGGCTTTAGTCCTATGCCTGCCACAAAGAAAATGTTCAATAAATGCTACCTTTTATTTACAAAAAAAAAGCTGTTCTGGAGGTTACGCTTATGCAAGCTCCAATTAGATAATGCTAATTGCCATGGTTTCCTGAACCCCAACCAATATCACTCTTGTTAACTCTTATGAACACCTCAAACTGAGACTCTATAAAAGTTTCATGCACTAAGTTTGCATTCTTGGAACCTATAATTCCTGGAAGTTTCCCAGATAAATCCTGAAACCCAGAAGGATACATTAATTAATTAATGTAATCAATTAATTACATCCTCCTATCCTCTAGTGTTGATACTCCTTCTCAAAATGAAAATGTCAGAACAGGGATTGCCTGAAAATCCCTATAGATTCAGAGAAGGATCAAAGGAGTTATAATAGAGAAAATAGGATTTAATAAACAAGTATGACTGGTGAATCACTATATTGATATTTCTTCCAGCCTCCAATGTTTTGGAGCATTTAGAAGGAAAAATCTGAAATAGTGGAATGATAATCCATAACAAACTTTGAAATCTGTTCTGGAACTACTTGTTGAAGTGTACTTTGAAAATTATGGCTTTTTCATTCTTATCTTTGTATATATGTTATATTTCACAGTTAAAAAAAAAACTTATGCTCCTGGTTCACACATTATGAATACCTCACTCATAGGAATGTAAGAGATTAAAATGAATGAATAATAGAATCATGGAAAGTAAAAACAGGAAAGATTCTCAGAGATCATCCAGCCAAACTCCCTTCATGTTTCACTGAAGGAAATTGAAGCTCAAAACTGTTTAAACTTGCCTTTTGTCCCTGCATATGCATTTGGTAAGATGTTAATTTTCAAATATTTACATCTGAAAGAGGTCTTATTCCTCAAACTTACTGATCACTGGGAGTAAGGAGATTGTCTTACACACTTTAATATACCTCATAGGTATTATGCATCCAGGAACTTTGGAGCTAAAAATATACATATATATATCATTCCCCCAAAGCTTACTTAATTGTTCTGGGCTTGGCATAAGCAGGGAGTTTGGAGAAGTGTTCTGTCATAGCTGGAATTCTAAGTGATGACTTGTGAAAAAACAAAAGCTATAATTATCACTGTACAACTGTGAAGTAGAGAACATACGTGTCTACTATGGAGTCTTCTAGTAGCCATAGTTGAGCAGAAAGAAGTGCTGCCAAACCACACCTAGCCAGGCCCACCCATTCCCCTCTCAAAAGCTTTCTGCTAATACCTGCTCCCTAGACACTGCAACCTCTGCCTAGCATGGGGAAATAGTGCTGAGGGTAAATGAATTTTGGCCCCCTCTCCCATTAGGAAACCAAATGGGAACAGAGGGAAAAAGCTTTTTCAGATTTATCAAAGGTAGTGATTTATTATATAGAATCCCTAATTCCCCAGAGCTCCAGTGAATAGTTGAACAATTTTCAGAATTTCCAAAAGACTAATTGAAATCACAATGTATCCAGTAAAATGCTGCATCAATTGATTATACCATCAACTTTCTTTCCTCTGGCTTGATTTTTAACTCTCAGTGAGATTATCTCAGGCTTATTAGGAGCTCTGAATGGCAGTTAAAGGTATCTTAGGTTACTCAAAATGAAGAAATCATTACCTAATAGATGAAAATTAAGTCTCTTGGAGGATAAGAGAAAATGATAAATAAAAAAAAAATTTGTCAGTATAAAATAGATTTAGAAGCAAGGATTTTAAGCCAAAGAAAACTTTATTCCAAAGCAATCTTCAAAAGCATTATCCAAGAGAAATCCTTCCCCCCTATTTCCTTGGTTCTATTATAATAACTCACTGGACAGGGCAAGGGGATTTTCCTGAAACTGGTGTCTTATGATAGGTGGCATTCCTGAAGTCCCCTCCTCTATTCAACTGTGATCTCAGAGTCTGCTCATCCATTTAGCAAATGACACAGCAGCAGTAGCAGCAGCAGCATCTTTGTGCTCCATGTAAAAGTGATTAAAAATATCAAAGGTCTGTATCTTTTGTCTGGCAGAAAGAAATATCATCCAGAAATATCACCCAGGATATCTCCTCTCAAAAAAACAAAATGAAAGTGGTATTTTCAACTGGTCTTTTTCAAAGAGCTCCTTAAAGGAGAACGATTTACTGTACAACCATCTAACCATGAAGCAGCCTCAGGCAATGTCTATTTATAAATTGTGCAGCCCCCATTTCCCTACCTCTTGTCTTTTTAAATAGAGAAGCTTTTTCATCCTTCTATTGTTGAGGCTTGTGCCTCACAACCTAAGGTTGGTTTTCCCTGTTCTTTGCTGCTCTTGGCATCCCCAGCTGTCAATGATGATGGAACATGACCCTCATAATACATCTGTCCACTCCAAGCCAATTCTCAAGTGGGGCCAAATAGAATAGACAGACTACAGCCTGTGAGGTGGCCAGCTCTTGGCACTTCATATGCACAGGAAATTACAACCAGGGCTAGATACCTTCCTAATATATAAAATTAATAGTGAAGTAAAATCCATCTCCTAGGGCAAAGAGAAAAGTTTTCCTTTTATTGAAGTATTACTTACATAAAGCAAAATGTACAAATCTAAAGTGTTCAGTTTGATGAATTTTTACATATGTATACCCCTGTGTACCACCCCCAAATGGCTCTTTCCCACTTCCAGTACATACTCCTTCCAAAAGGCACTTCTGACTTCTATCACCTAGACTAGTCTTGCCTGGTTTTAAATTTCCTATCAATAGAATTATATAGTACACATTATTTTATGTCACTCAACATTATGTTGGTAAGAGTTATCCATGTATTTGTAGTAGTAGTGGTTTATGCTAAATACTTTTGCATTGTATAAATGAATAACAATTACTTTTTAATGTAGTCTACTACTGATGGTCATTTGGGGCTATCATTTGGGCTGTTTCCAGTGAGAGCTATTAGATATAAAGCTTCTATGAACATTATAGTACCTGACTTTTAGTGAACATTTTTTTCCAAGGTAAGGGAGAATGTTAGATTTATTGAGCAACTTCTTTGGGCCAGGTATGGAACCAAGTAATTTTTTTCCATTTAATCTCTATAACAACCCTGTAACTAGAAGAATTGTATGAATATTTTATAGATGAGGAAAATGAAATTCATTTGGATTGTCACTGGCCCAAGGTGAAATTACTACTGAACAGCATAGCCAAATTTAAAGCAATGAATAGAATAACAATGTCCACCTCTTTCCACTGTTCTGCCAGTATTTCAAGAGACTTTTGAGAAATCCTGCCTTTTAAAATAGAGGAATTTTTGACCATTTGCCATATGAAAATCCTTTGTTCAGTTGCAAAAAGTTTGATTTGATAATATTGACCAATGTTCCTAGAAGAAGCTAAAGCATAAAATGGTTTGCAATCTTTTTATTTTTTTGCTTTTAGTCATGATAGATGTATGTGTTCTACTTGGTAATATTTCTATTAAAGAATAAAGGAAGCCTGCTTCTCAGTGATCCAGATGATAAAGAAAAGTTATAATTGGATGCCATTACTACTTATGGTCACTGTTATTAAAGAAATAAATCAGATCAATCCCCTTAGGTTAACAGAACCAAGTCCTATCCACAAAACTTGATATGAATGAATACCTCCTTGTTATTCTTCCTGAGAAGGAAGTGTCCTTTCTTCTAATTTATGAAAAAAAAAAAAAGAAATCTTACAGGCAGAGGATGGAGAAACCAGAGCAAATAATATCTAGATATCACTTAAAAGGATTTTGAGGAAAATAAAAGAGACATTATTTTAATAACATCTTTTTTTTTTGCATAAGCAGGCACTGGGAATTGAACCTGGGTCTCTCGCATGGCAGGTGAGAACACTGCCTGCTGAGACATCATGGCCCACCCTATTTTAAAACCTCCTTGAGTGATATTCATCTCTTGTAATGCTGAACTCTTTCCTCAGTACCTTTCATACAGAACTGTGGTGGTTTTAATCTGCATACCTCAGAAAAACATGTTCTGAAACTTAATCTATTCCTGTGGGTGTAAACTCTGTAAATAGAACTTTTTGATGATGTTATTTCAAGGTGTGGCCCAGCTGAATCAGGATGGGTCATAATTCTATTGCTGAAGACCTAATAGGGAAGATCATAGAGACAGAAAATACCACACAGAGAGAAGGCAGAAGTTGACAGAACCAAAAAGCCAGTAGACGTTCCCAAGTGCATTACCATGTGAAAGAAAAGCCAAGAATCAAGGATCAGCAGCAGCCAGCCTCAGAATGCCACAGTCCTCTGGGAGAAACCAATTCCTTGATGACACCTTGATTCTGGACTTCTCTGGGCCTCAAAACCATGAGCCAATAAATTCCCATTGTTTAAGCCAACCCACTGTATATTATTTGCTTTTGCAGCCAGAATAACTGAAACAAGAACCATTTAATGAATTTAGGTATTGACAAATGTATAGACAACAGTTAGGATAGGAGGCCTGAAGTTAGCTATACTTAGAAAGTACTGCTTGCCAGGATAGCCATTAGCTAGTGTCTGGGAACTTGGCTGGTAAAATGTTCCCTACACTAATATAAAACTTTCTGTAAATGATGAGTAGCTCATGACTGTGTCTAAACTCTTTATACATGTGAAGTAGTATATTCTGAATGCTTGTTTTTCTTCTGGGAGTATATTTTGGCATATACTAGGTAGAGGGTGCCTACATAACTAGCACCCAATAGAAACCCTGGTCACTGAATCTCTAATGAGCTGGTAGACAACAATTCTCATATGTTATCACTGTACATTGCTGGGAGGAATAAAGAACTCAAAAGCTTGTACCTGGTTTCTTCCAGATATCATCCCATGTATCTTTTCTCTTGTTTGATTTTGTGTCCTTTTGCTGCAATAAATCTTTGCCATGAGTACAACTGTATGCTGAGGTTTGTGAGCCCTTCTAGCAAGTCACCAAACATGAGGATGGTGTTAGGGAAACTCCCAACACAGTTGTGTCAGAAGTGGGATTCACTAAAATAACATGGACTCACTGAAATATGATGAAAGTATTGTTTGAGAAAGGGAAGGATGAAGGGAAATGCAATGAAGAAACTTCAAGGCTCAGAAGGCTACTGAGTTACCCATGGTATGAAATGACAAGATGCTGTCTGTTATGAGAGATTAAAAAATTACCATTGGAATCTGAAAATGAAAGATCTAACCCTAGGAGAATTTTCTCCCTGAATTCCCTGGATGCTTTTGGCAATGTTATCTAAAGAAAGGGGTGGAGCATAGGCAATCCTGCCACTGCAGGCTGGGAGCAGACCCCAGCCCTGCAGGTCTCCAGTGTACGTCCACTGCAGTACAGGAGGGGCAGGCCTGAGGAAGGAGGTGCCTCAGGAGTGCCATCTGCTGCTGAGAAGAGATGAATGCAGACAGACTAACACCCTATCTGCCTAGGTTTTTCTTTTTCCCCAAATATTCTTTTTTCTTTTTCACTTTTTTAAGATATATATATTTTCCTATATGTATATTTTTATTAGTAATATTTTTGTTATTTTTATTTTATATATATTTTATATATTTATATTGCATTGTTTATTTCTTAGTTTATATATTTTATTCAACTTTATTTTATCTATTTAAATATTTTTATTATTTGTTTATTTATATATATTTTTAATTTTCTCTCCCTTTGGTGGGCACCTCTCTGAAATCACTCCCAATATAACCTGGGGTCTCTCCTTCTGACTTTGGGTTCTACTACTGTTCAAGTGTACATTTTTTGTTGTTGTTCATGTTCTTTTCTTATATTTTTATTTCATTTTATTATTTTTATTTTTGGGGGGGTGCATAGGTCAGGAATCGAGCATGGGTCTCCCACGTGGCAGGTGGGCATTCTATCACTGAAGTACCCATGCACCCTGGACTAGCTTTTAATAAACCCTCAAGATGAATTGTACCCCCTACATAATATCCATACTTTAAACATGGATATGTAAACTGAAGTGAAGTGAAGTGAAACCAACCTATAAAACAACCTTATCAAGACAATCAAATACCTTGAACACAACAGGAAATCACAAAGATATGAAGATCTAAGAGGAAATGTCCAAGCCAAACAACCAAATCAAAACTCTAGAGGGGATACAGAACATGCAACAATTAATCAAGGATATTTATAGAGAAATAAAGACACTAGAAGAGCATAAAGAAGAATTTGAAAGATTAAATTAAAAAATGTCAGATCTCACAGAGATGGAAGATATAACAGAACAAATTAGAAATATACTAGACACACATTATAGCAGATTCAAAGAAGCAGAAGGTAGAATAAATGAGCTAGAAGACAGAACAATTGAAATAGAGCACAGAAAAGAACAGGTAGCAATAAAGATGGCAAAAATGGAATTAGCTCTTAGGGAAATGAAAGACAACAAGAGGTGCAAAAATAGAAGAATCATCAGTGTCCCAGGAGGAGAAGAAAAGAGTAAAGGACTGGGAATGTTAGTTAAGGATATAATCAGGGAAATCTTCCCAATCCTTATGAGACATAAATGTGCAGATCAAAGAGGCCCACAAACTCTGAATAGAATAAATCCGAATAGCCTTACTCCAAGATACAAATCAAACTGTCAAATGTGGATGAAAAACAGAAAGTCCTGAAACAAGCACAAGAAAAGCAATTTACTATATACAAGGGAAAACACATAAGACTGAGTTTGGACTACTCAACAGGCACCATAGAGGCAAGAAGGTAGTGGTATGATAGGCTTTCAGCCAAGAATTCTTTATCCAACCAAGTTATCCTACAACACTGACAAAGAGATTAAAATTTTCAAAGACAAAAAACGATTGAGAGAACTAGTAAAAAAGAGACCTGTCCTACAAGGAATACTAAAGAGAGTTCTGTCAACTGAAAAAAAGACAGGAGAGGGAGGTTGGGAGCAGGGCACAGAATTGAAAAATACCAGAAATGGTAGTTTAAAGGGTAAAAAGAAAGAGTAGGAAAAGACTATATAGATCTGACAAATCAAAACTAAAGGAGGGCGGCTGCCATGGCTCAGCAGGCAGAGCTCTGACCTGCCGTGCTGGAGGTCTGGAGTTCCATCCCTGGTGCCTCCTGCCCATGTGCAAATTAAAAAAAAAAAAAAACAACTAAAGGATAAGATGGCAGATTTAAGAAATGCTTTTACAGCAATTACTTTGAATAATAATGGACTAAACTCACCAATTAAAAGATACATATTTTATTGACAGCCCCTTCCAAAATGAAAAAGTTAGAATGGGCATAGCCCAAATACCCCTAAAGAGTGGAATAGAAAGATCAAAGGTGATGGTGGAATTGTACAGAGAAGGTAGGGTTTAACAAATGAATATGATTGCTGAATAATTAAATTGATATTTCTTTTAGTCTCCAATATCTTACAGCAGCTACAAGTATAAACCTAAAATTGTGGAATTGTAACCCATACCAAACTCTGAAATAAGTTCTACAATGAATTGTTGTGCTGTGCTTTGAAATTTACTGCATTTTTGTATATATGTTATTTTTCACCAAAAAGAAAAAAAGTCAATTGTGATAATAAAAAAAAATATTTATTCCTTCTACCCTCCTATATTCTGGAGCAGCTAGAAGGAAAAATCTGAGATGATGGTATGGTAACCCATGAGAACTCTGGGATTTGTTCTGTAACTACTTGTTGAGGAGTGCTTAGAAAACTATTGGTTTTTTTTTTCTTTTTCTTTGCTATGTATATATGTTATATTATACAATAAAAAAAGTTTAAAAGAAAGATATATATTGACAGAATTGATTGAAAAATATAATCCATCTGTATGCTGTCTACAATAGTCACATCTTAGACCCAAGGACACATTTAGATTGAAAGGGAAAGGATGGTGTCATGGTCAGTTTCATGTGTCAACTTGGCCAAGCAGTGATACCTGTTTGTCTGGTTGGGCAAGTGCTGGCCTGTCTGTTGCAAGGAGAACATTTCATAGAATTAGACCATGATCACGTCAGCTGCATCCACAGCTGATTCCATTTATAATCAGCCAAGGGGAGTGTTTTCTGCAATGAGTGATACTCAATCTAATCACTGGAAGCCTTTTAAGGAGGATTCAGAAGAGACAGGCTCTCTTCCTGCTTTGGCTGGCAAGCCTCTCCTGTGGAGTTCATCCAGACCCTCCATCAGAATCGTCAGCTTCACAGCCCTGAGGATTTTGGACTCTGCATTCCCGCGGTCACATGAGACACTTTTATAAATTTTATATTTGAGAGTGTTCCCTGTGATTCTATCTCTCTAAAGAATGCTAACTAATACATCTTGGAACCAGGAGTTGTTCTTAAGAAACAGAATCTTAAAAATGGGTTTTTATGAATGGTTTTCTACTCTGACTGGACTCAAAGCCACTAAGGATGCTGATTCCCATAATCAGAATGACACTCCCAATCCATGGAGTGAGTTGGCAAAAGAGATAGTCAAAATATCACCATTTGACTCTCCTAATACTTCACTTATGAGAAGCCAGGCTCTGGGGGCTAATGTTTTTGATGCCTTTAAAGAGTTTTGTGGAAATAAGAGGTATAGAGATGTTGGCTGGTTGTTGTTAGATATACTGATTACATTAAGGAGTGAAAGGGATGGGCTTAAGACTTCAAATGAGAAGCTTAAGCGCCATCTGACAGATGTAGGCATTTCTATGAGTATACTGAAGGAAAATCTTATATCCTGTAGCCCTAGACTTGAGATCTCTGAAAATCAGACTCAGAATCTTATTGGTAGAGTAGCAACTTTACACTGAAATCTCAATGTTGAATGATGTCTGCTGTTAGAGTGAAGGCATTGATTGGAAAGGAGTGGGACCCTGAAAAATGGGATGTGACATATGGATTGACAATGATGTTGGGGGCGAGGTTGAAACCCTAGGTCATGCTGAGTCTTCTCTAGATAACCCTCTAATAGTTTGCCCTGAGGACATAGCCACTCCACCTCCAGCCTGCCTTGAAGAGTTGGCCACCCAACCTCCTCCTAAAGGGATTAGCCCTAGAGTGATTAATCCTGTTTCACCAGCTGAAACTGCAAATGAATACCCTGAAGCAAATGGCTTGGAAGATATTTCTAATTCTTTTCATGACCCACCCCCACCACCCCTCATTCTTCCAGACCTATAACTAGACTAAAGTCCCAACAGACCCCTAAAGGTGAGGTATAAGGTATCACACATGAGGAGGTATGTTATATTCCAAAAGAACTGTGTGAGATTTCCAATTTATATAGACAGAAATCAGGGGAATATGTGTGGCAATGGATTTTAAGGGTGTGGGATAATGGTGGGAGGAATATAAGGCTGGATCAGGCTGAATTTATTGATATGGGCCCACTAAGCAGAGATTCTGCATTCAATGTTATAGCTCGAGGGGTTAGAAAAGGTATTAACAGTTTGTTTGGATGGTTGGCTGAAACATGGATCAAAAGGTGGCCAATATTACTTGAGGTTGAAATGACAGAACTGCCCTGGTATAATGTAGATGAGGGAATCCAGAGGCTTATAGAGATTGGAATGTTCGAGTGGATTTGTCATGCAAAGCCTGCTCTTACACCCCAGGAATGTCCAGAGGATGTATCTTTTAACAGAACAGTGAGAAATAAATTTGTTGAGACTAGCACCATCATCCCTGAAGAGCTCTGTAGTTGCACTTCTCTGTAGGTCAGATATTACTGTAGGAACTGCTGTCACTGAGCTGGAATCCTTAAACACAATGGGGATGATGGGATCCTGAGTTGGCAGAAGCCAGGTGGCAGCCCTTAATCGCCAAAGACAGGGTAGACATAGCTATTATAATAGACAGCAAACTCAAAGCAGGAGTCGAAATTATATGACTCAGAGATTTGTGGCATTGACTGGTAAATCATGAGTTACCTAGAAATACAATAGAGGGGCAGTCTACTAGATTCTTTTTGGAGCTGTATAAACAAGAGTTCTAGGTCAAATGGACAGAAGTCTAATCTGAGTTACAAAAACAAAGACTCACAGCCCCTTAATCAATTTCCAGACTTGAGACAGTTTACAGACCCAGAGCCCTTTGAATGAAGGGGAGGTCAGGTCCCTTTGGGGGAGAACCCTGTTACACTGCCACAAATTTATACTGTTAATCTTCCTCCAAACCTTCCCCAAGGAGACAGATGGCCTTTTACCAGGGTAACTGTGCATTGGTGAAAAGGAAATGATCAGATATTTTGGGGATTATTAGACACTGGTTCAGAAGTGACATTAATTCCATGGGACCCAAAACGTCACTCTGATCCACCAGTCAGAGTGGGAGTTTATGGCACCCAGGTGATCAATGGAGTTTTAGCTCAGGTCTATCTCACAGTGAGTCTAGTTATTTCCCAAGTTCCAGAATGTATAATTGGTATAGACATACTGGGCAACTGGCAGAATCCCCACATTGGCTCTCTAACTTGTGCAGTGAGGGCTATTAAGGTGGGAAAGGCCAAGTGGAAGCCACTAGAACTGCTCCTACCTAGCAAAATAGTAAATCAGAAGAAATACTGGATTCCTGGAGGGGTTGCAGAGATTACTGCCACTCTTAAGGACTTGAAGGGTGCAGGGGTGGTGATTCCCACCACATCCCCATTCAACTCTCTTATTTGGCCTGTGCAGAAAACAGATAGGTCTTGGAGGATGACAGTTGATTATCATAAGCTCAAACAGGTGGTAATTCCAATTGCAGCTGCTGTTCCAGATGTGGTATCATTTCTCGAGCAAATCAATGCATCCCCTGGTACATGGTATGTAGCTATTGATCTGGCAAATGCTTTTTTCTCAATAGCCATTAGTAAGGACCACCAGAAACAGTTTGCTTTCAGCTGGCAAGGTCAGAAATATACTTTCACTGTCCTACCTCAGGGGTATATCAACTCTTCAGCCCTATGTCATAATCTTGTCCACAGGGAACTTGATCGTTTCTCCCTCCCATAAGACATCACACTGGTCCATTATTTTGATGATATCATGTTGATCAGACCTAATGAGCAAGAAGTAGCAACCACTGTAGACTTACTGGTCAGGCATTTGCGTGTCAGAGGATGGGAGATTCATCCAACAAAAATACAGGGTCCTTCCACCTCTATGAAATTTCTAGGTGTCCAGTTGTGTGGGGCATGTTGAGATATTCCTTCTAAGGTGAAGGATAAGTTGCTGCATCTAGCTCCTCCTATGACCACAAAAGAAGCACAACACCTAGTTGGTCTCTTTGGATTTGGTGACAACATATTCCTCATTTGCGTGTGCTACTCCAGCCCATTTATCGAGTGACCAGAAAAGCTGCTACTTTTGAGGGGGGACCTGAACAAGAGGAGGCTCTGCGACAGGTCCAGGCTGCTGTACAAGCTGCTCTGCCACTTGGGCCATATGATCCAGCAGATCCAATGGTGCTGGAAGTGTCAGTGGCAAATAGAGATGCTGTCTGGTGCCTTTGGCAGGCCCCTATAGGAGAATCACAACACAGACCCTTAGGATTTTGGAGTAAAGCCTTACCATCTACTGCACATAACTACTCTCCTTTTGAGAAACAGCTTGTGGCCTGCTACTGGACCTTAGTAGAGACTGAACGCTTAACCGTGGGCCACCAGGTTACCATGAAACCTGAGTAGCCTTGTTGTCTGACCCACCAAGCCATAAAGTTGGGTGTGCGCAGCAGCACTCTATTGTAAAATGGAAATGGTATATAAGAGATAGGGCCAGAGAAGGTCCAGAAGGCAAAATTAAGGTACATGATGAAGTGACCCAAATGCCCATGGTCTCCACTCCTGTCATATTACCTTCTCTTTCCCAGACCAGAGCTATGGCCTCTTGGGAAGTTCCTTACAGTGAATTGACTGAGGAAGAGAAAACTCGGGTCTGGTTTACAGATGGTTCAGCATGATATGCAGGTACCACCCGAAAATGGACAGCTGCAGCATTACAACTCCTTTCTGGGGTGTCCTTGAAGGATAGTGGTGAGGAGAAATCCTCCCAGTGGGCAGAACTTCAAACAGTGCACCTGTTTCTTCATTTTGCTTGGAAGGAAAACTGGCCAGAGGTGCGTTTGTATACTGACTCATGGGCTGTTGCTAATGGTTTGGCTGGATGGTCAGGGACTTGGAAAGAACATAAATGGAAAATTGGTGACAAAGAGGTCTGGGGAAGAAGTATGTGAATAGACCTTTCTGAGTGGGCTAAACACATGAAGATATTTGTGTCCCATGTAAATGCACACCAGAGGATGACTTCAGCAGAGGAAGGTCTTAATAATCAAGTGGATAAGATGACCCATTCTATGGATTCCAGGCAGCCTCTTTCCTCAGCAACTCCTGTCATTGCCCAATGGGCTCATGAACAAAGTGGTCATGGTGGTAGGGATGGAGGTTATGGGCTCAGCAACATGGACTTCCACTCACCAAGGCTGACTTGGCTACAGCAACTGCTGAGTGCCCAATCTGCCAGCAGCAGAGACCTACACTCAGCCCCCAATGGCACCATTTCCTGAGGTGACCAGCCAGCTACATGGTGGCATGTTGATTATATTGACCACTCCCTTCATGGAAGGGGCAGTGATTTGTTCTAACTGGAATAGACACATACTCTGGATATGGGCTTGCTTTCCCTGCATGCAATGCTTCTGCCAAAACTACCATCCGTGGGCTTACAGAATGCCTTATCCATCATCATGGTACTCCACATAGCATTGTTTCTGATCAAGGAACACACTTCACAGCAAATGAAATGTGGGAATGAGCATATGCTCATGGAATTCTCTGGTCTTACCATGTTCCCCATCATCCAGAAGCAGCTGGATTGATAGAACGGTGGAATGGCCTTTTGAAAACTCAATTATGGTGCCAATTAGGTGGCAATACCTTGAAAGGCAGGGGTAATGTTCTCCAGGAAGCTGTATATGCTCTGAATCAGCATCCACTGTATAGTGCTGTTTTTTCCCATAGCCAGGATCCATGGGTCCAGGAACCAAGGGGTGGAAATGGGAGTGGCACCACTCACTATTACCCCTAGTAATCCACAAGGAAAATTTTTGCTTCCTGTCTCTGTCACCCTGATCTCTGCTGGTCTACAGGTTTTTGTTCCAAAAGGGGAAGTGCTTTCACCAGGAGAAACAATTATTCCATTGAACTGGAATCTAAGACTGCCACCTGGTCACTTTGGGCTACTCATGCCCCTGGATCAAGAAGCCAAGAAGGGGATTGCATTATTGTCTGGAGTGGGTGACCCTCACTATCAGGGGGAAATAGGACTGCAACTATACAATGGAG
This sequence comes from Myrmecophaga tridactyla, assembly GCA_004026745.1. Taxonomy (NCBI): domain Eukaryota; kingdom Metazoa; phylum Chordata; class Mammalia; order Pilosa; family Myrmecophagidae; genus Myrmecophaga; species Myrmecophaga tridactyla. Next base: position 20,235 of record PVIY010041448.1, read on the forward strand.
GTAAAGAATTTTCTTGGAATATAGGAGATCCCCTAGGGCGTCTTTTAGTATTACCATGCCCTATGATTAGAATCAATGGAAAACTGCCACAACCCAATCCATGCAGGACTACCAATGGGTCTGAAACTTCAAGAATGAAGGTTTGGGTCACCCCACCTGGCAAAGAACCATGGCCAGCTGAAGTACTCTGAGCTAAGCTAACAAAATGAAAAAAGAGAGAGGACACAAAGTCAGAAATGAGAGGGAGAACATCACCATGGATACTGAAGAAATTTAACAAATCATAAGACATTATTATGAACAATTACATGCTAACTAGACAATTTAGATGAAATGGACAAATTCCTAGAAACACACGAACTACCTATATTGACTCAAGAAGAAATATAAGATCTCAACAAACTAGTTACAAGAAAGAGATTCAATCAGTCAAAAAATCTTCCTATAAAGAAAAGTCCAGGACCAGATGAATGTTTATCAAACACAACATAAAGAACTAACACCAACCATGCTCAATTCTTCAAAATTTTGAGGAAAAAAGAATGCTACCTAACTCATTTTATGAAGCTAACATCTCCCCCATATCAAAACTAGATAAAGATACTATAAGAAAGGAAAACTACAGCCAATCTCCATAATGAACATAGATGCAAAAATTCTTAACCAAATGCTAGCAAATCAACACCTTAAAAGAATTATAAATAAAAAAAAGTGAGATTTTGACTAGAGCATTTCCTAATATAACCCATGTAGATAGTTTGATTAAATGTCATAAGTACTTGGAATCTCAGGTAGCCACATGAGATTTTGCTGGTTTGTCCAGAGTGATTCCCAGATGAATCCCAGAACGATTTGATCAGTGACTGGAAAAATATTTGCAAGCCCCCTTCAGGGAATGGTGAGAACGGGGAGAAATTTAACTTCCCCAAGTTGAATTCTTGATATTCTCACAAGCAGCGTGGACAACCAAAGCTATAGGCTGAGCCCCAGTCTTGGGGTTTGTTCATATGAAACTTAACCCCACAAAGGATAGGGCAAGTCTACTTAAAATTTAGGCCTAAGAGTCACCCCCAAGAGAGCCTCTTTTGTTACTCAGATGTGGCCTCTCTCTCCAGCCAACATGATGAGCAGTCTCACCACCCTTCCCCTCTCTGCGTGGGACATGACTCCCAGGGATGTGTACCTTCCTGGCAATGTGGGACAGAGATCCTGGAATGAGCTGAGACTCAGCATCAAGGGACTGAGAAAAACCCTAGAATGAGCTGAGAATCAACATCAAGGGATTGAGAGAACCTTCTCGACCAAAGGGGGAAGAGTGAAATGAGACTAAGTGTCAATGGCTGAGAGATTCCAAACAGAGTTGAGAGGTTATCCTGGAGGTTATTCTTATGCAT